>JAQIVF010002802.1:0-10335 GCA_034698365.1 Steganacarus magnus | reverse complement strand
AGAGAGAGAGAGTGAGAGAGAGAGAGAGAGAGAGAAAGAGAGAGAGAGAGAGAGAGAGGGAGAGGAAAACAATTGTAAACCGTTTAAAGCGTTAATAAAAAACATTTTTTGATACATCAATCAGAAGAATACAGATGTTTTAGACAAAATTTATAAAAAAAATAGTTTTTGAATGAAAAATTTTCTTATCTTGAATAACGTTAAGGTTAGGGTTAATATTAAAATTTTTAATTTAATCAAAATTAAATCAATTATTATTCTCGCTGTTAAAATAAATTAAATAATTTATTAAAATATTTAAAATTTTTTAAAAGAAATTTAGGTTTTTAAGTATGAATTAAAAGTTTGAAGATTATTTATGCAATAATAATTCATTTATTTTACTTTACTTAAATAGACAAAAATGAATATCTAAAAGTTTAAAAATAGTAAAAGAGTTGATTATATATTTTAATTATTTTTTTTACTAAAGAATTCCCAGTGATTAACTTTATAGCTATTTTTCTTTATAAAAATAATTGATTTCTACAAATTCTGTGCCAAGAAGGAAATTATCTGATAAATTTCCTATTAAGTTATATAAATAATTTCACATCGATTAAAGAAATTTCAAGAAACATATAAAGTTTTAAAAGAAAATTATATGAAAGAATTAATAAACTTAACTAAAATATTTATTTTACCAAATCAAAACTATTGACAAAGAGATGTAAAAACATTGTTAAATCCAAATATAACTTATATAATAACACTAAAAAATAAATAAAATAAAATGATATCACCAAATGACATTTAAGCCTAATTTATGAGATATTCTGTGTCTGTTATAAACAATAATGGTTATAACGTAATGTTCACTAGAAATTTAAATTAACAAGAATATTTATAAGAATATTTGTATTCAGAAAATTGTTTTTGACTGAAAATTTTTTTTAATTGGCTTTTTTGTCTGAAAAAATTTTAAGATAAAAGGCTTTTCTGAGAAAATAATTTAAATGATTTTAAGAAATTTTATATAACAATATTTTTAATTTCATAATTTTTTGTTTTATTTATATTGTTAGATGAAAAAATAATTTAGTATTAATTTATTTTATAAACATTAACATTTATTAAAATTTTTTTAAAAAATAATTGATAATATAAAATATGTATATTTGATAAAATGTTTCCCAACAATGTTCTAAAAAATTGCTTTAATTGTTGACCGCATAATTGTTTGCCGTTAGCCATGTTCTCTGTTCGAGTGCTGAATACGGTTGCCACCTGTCCGGTTTTTCTTATTTATATGATTAATAATGTAAATATACAAAAGGATTTGTCCGGTTTTTTTTCCGAGATTGTCCGATTATTAAAAATTTTGGGGTGGCAACCGTAGTGCTGAACTCAGTCTGAAACTAATTTAGGAGTTATTGATACTTTTCGTATACATAGACAGTGTTTTAGTGTTTATTCTTGTGTTCTATGAATTGAGATTTTTTAAATTCAATAAATCTTTAAATGAATTATTATTGCGTTAATAAAGTTAAAAGTTCGGATTTTACATAAATGTTTTAAAAATTAATTCAATCTAATTAATAATTGAAAATATATAATTTCTTCTCGAGATTTCTAAATTTTTTTATTCAGGACTTTTGTCTTACACAAAAAATATACTTACACATGATATCTATAATATATAAAAACCCAAATGTCTGTGAGAGATCCCCTTTAATGGCTCCGCTCCAGGGGGTCCAACCCTTACAACACCTATATTATTGAACTCAGGACTAATCGGGGAGTGAAAGTAGGGTGTTTCAAGGTGGTGGGCGCCCACTATAGGGGTAGGGGTGGGAATTTTTGTTACAAAAACCAAATAAACATGTATATCATTCAACTCAGGTCAAAGAGAGGAGTGAACGTAGGGAGTCTCGAGGTGGTTGGCGCCCCCTATTAAAGTTGGGGTGGGAATTTTTGTTACAAAACCCAATCAATATTTATATCATTGAACTCAGGTCAAAGAGAGAAGTGCACGTAGGGAGGTTTCGAGGTGGTTGACGCCCCTTTGGGGTTGTGGTAGGAAGTTTTGTTACAAAACCCAATCAACATGTATATCTTTGAACTCAGGTCGATTTTGTTGGGGTTTGGTTATTTATTTTACACGTAAATATACTATTAAATTCTAAAATCTATTCTAATTTTCTAAAAATTAATCCTGATTTTTAATATTATTTATTATATTAAATTTTAACTCAAACTTTTCCAAATTATTTATCAAAACTCAAATCTCTTACTCTCATTCTTGATCTTCTGTATCAATATCTAACAATTGTTATTTAAAAATTACCTATTCTTTACTATTCTTAATCATTAAAAATTACATACCATTCATTAAAGTTCTTACCTATTTTTTATTATATTTTACATTATTAAATTTAATAAAAATTACTTTTATAGTTCCACACATTTGTCCCAGTATAGATACTGCCAAATCTAGACTTAGATCGTAAGACCTTTTACACCTCCAGATGGGTCTCCCACATACATCGGACAACGGTCACCCGTTGTCAAGGGTGACCCGTAGGGTCATCCTATAAGCAAGACTGCTACTAACTTCACTCATTCATTTCCAAAAAAAACAACAAAACTACATTCTGTTACTCACTATCAATTTTGAACCTCAGGATCAATAATTATTTATAGATTTTTGGAACAATAAATAAATAATTACTCACTTTGATAAACATCTTTGCAATAAAATACCATAAACCGATTTATATTGGCATTATTCCGCTTTTCACTCTAACAAAAACGGATTTATTCAGCTTTCTATCAAAAAATGGTATTATTCAGCTTTCTATCAAAAAGTGACATTACTCCGCTTTCTATCAAAAAGTTGCATTATTCTGTTTTATCTTTAAATTTTTAAACTATTACTGCCTCCTATCGTGAATATAATCACCAAAAAAACCCTATTTTGAAAACTTATCACTGAAAAAACCTCACATTTTGACATTTTTTTCACTAAAAAAAACAATTTTGACATTTTTTCACTAAAAAAACCTCCTATTTTGACATTTTATCACAAAAAATAACCTCCAATTTTGACATTTTTTCACTAAAAAAACCTTCTATTTTGACATTTTTTTCAAGAAAAAACCTCCTATCAGAGCTTGACAGACAGACGGACAGATAAAGTCAAATCCATATATCTGACAATTTTCTTACGAAGTCAGATAAAAAAGTTACCTCTAATAAAAATTCTGCTCTACTTATCTTTTGCCCCTTCCGTTAATAACCCTAACCCCTATTTAAATTTAATTTGCCCCTAACTACCATTAACACACAATCTTATTAATAAAGTTTGCTGAAGTTTGCAAAGTTTCTAAAACGATAAAATTTGACAAAGTTTGCTAAAGTTTTTTACTGTTGTCTTAAACGCATGCTCTGTTATTTAGCTTTAAAAATATTTAAAACAACTGTCAAAATCTTTAGCAAACTTTGTGTCAAATATTAACAAATTTTAGAAACTTTCTCAAACTTTAACAAACTTTAGCAAACTTTAGCAAACTTTAGCAAACTTTAGAAATTAGATTGTATGTCAGTGACAAGTTAAGAGGTAAATAATAAAACTATTAATGGATGATTAAAACAAATAAAAATTCATGCGCTATTTTATTTGCATACAGCCTAAAAACTATTTAAGACATACGCTCTCTAAATAGTTTTTCAATACAAGTTTATTTATTATTTCTATTGTTTTAAAAAAATAAAGTAAGTTTTATTTAAAAAAATTTAATTTAATCTTTAAATTGTTTTTTAAAATTTTAGAATGTCTCGCCCACAAACCGCTCGCAGAGGTCGCAATGTCGTGCTATATGCTGGTGATTTCCCGATACTACCGCCATCACCACCATCATCTGTTTCGCCAATAGTTGCTCCGCCAATTTTGGCTCAAACTTCGCTGATGGCGCCATCTGTTCCACCTTTTGTTCCGCCTACATTGGCTCCACCGGGATCAAACGGGGAACAAAAACCTTTCCAGCATAAGGTTATTATTAACCAAAGCATATACATTTTTAATAATAAAATGTATAAAGTTATAATTATTGATGAATGACTTGAAAATTTAAAAAAATTATTTAATTTAAAAAAACTGTTTTTTGATGTAATAATTATATAATTTTTATATTTAATAAAATTCAAAATAATTGATAAAGGAATAAGACAAAAACAATAATTCAAACTTTTCGGATATCTATGCTTATAACAATTAAAATTTACTTTTACAAAATTATTAATTAAGCTTATATACTAAATGATGATTGAAATTAAACTTTTTTGATAATATTATGGAACCACCAATGATACTTGCTTTAATAAATTTTTTTTATAATTATTTTGATTAAATATTTGGTTACTGTTTTAGAGTCGTATGTTATATTAAATTAATTTTCTAATACAAAAATTTTAAATGCTATAAATATGGCATATTATATTCACACTTGTTAGTCAAAGCCCGGCGACGATACATAACTATCATCTAAAATTAAATCAGAGATATCCATAAATCTCTACATACTCTGATAACTTTAGAAAATTTTTGGTTAAAAATTTTGCTATATGTATAAATACAGTCTGATCCGGTTTATAGTAACTCATTGGTGAATTAATATATAGGTTATATGTATGTATTTAAACCTTAAATATTAAATTTACATATTAGAATAAAATTAGAATTATTGAATAACATATTAGAATAATGTATTTGATTAACATTTTGTATTAGTCTTAATTAATTTTAATTCTTAAAATGTTTAAAAAAATAATAAAATGTTAATAATTAATAGAAAGTATTCGGATAATTTCGTAAAACATATGAAGTCTCAAAATTATATCATTTCCTAATTTTTATTCCAGAAACTAAAAGAAGTGTTGTTTCGATTCTTTAGAATCGAAATTAGCATCGAAAAATATTTTTGATTCCTATTCCTATTAATCGGAATTGGAATAGAAACAAAATTATTCTTAATTTAAGAATAGAAATCGGAATGGAATTTGAATTAAGAAATTTTAAATATTAATCGAAGTTGGAATTTAAATAATAAAAAAATTTTTAATCGAAATAGGAATAGAAATTGCATAGAAATTTAATTGGAATAGTAATCGGATATTAAATAATTTTAAATTAATTATGACTCATATCCTGTTTTACGTTGTTCTATCAAAAGCAACAACTTATGTAATATAACACTTCAAATTATATATTAGAGAGAGGTTTAATTTTTCTACAAGTTTATTAAACTAAATATTAGAAACTTAAATATTTAGTTGTCATTTAGAAATTGGAATCAAAATGTGAATCAAAATTGGAATCGAAATAGGAATTGAAATTTAAATATAATTTAGAATTTATTAAGAATCGAAATTGGAATGCAAATTAAATAGAAAGAAATTTTAGAATTGAAATAGAAAATGTATCACAAAATATCAAAGTCGGGCCTTTTCAAAAAAAATCTGAAAGCCCGACCCGGCCCGACAATTTTAATTTCAGGTCCGGGCCCGACAAGACCCGACGACTTTTTTGGAGGGGGCCGCGGGGGTCCAAAAAAAACGGGGCCCGTTTTGGTGTTTAGTTCGTTTATAAAAATTTTCTAAAATTTTTCAATATCTGTAAATTGTAGTTAAGAGTATAAACTTATAATACTCGAAAACTCCAAGAAAAGTATAGAAAATAAAACACTGAAAATAGATTTATAACTGAAACGAGTTCTAAAGTTGAAGAATATCCAATTTCTTTGTAATAAACAATGTGAATTAAATTATTTTGTTACTTTCTGAATGAAAATATTAAATTAAAAAATTTAATACATAATATAAAATATAGTGTTAACGAAATATAAATAAATGCATAAAATTACCATTTATTTAAATTCATTATATAATTTAGAATGTGATTTTGATAATTTAATTTAATTTCTATTTATAATTCGAAGTGTTAAAACAAATATTAAATTGCATATCAATTTCGTTGTTCATTTACTAGTAGAAAACAAAAGCAAAATAAAATTTCCTAAGATAATTGGGTACAATATGTTATTTAATAAGTTAAGTATATTAAATAAAATTTTGACAATCAGCATAATTTACAGTTATATGTAAAATAAATGTTGATTCAATAGTTTATGGAATGTTATTGATGAAACTATGACTGATATAATAAAAACGAAGATAATAATTTGTTTTTGAAAATAAAAAATTCGTGCTATAAAAATTTTACATATGCATTACATACTTAAGAGTTTAATTTAATAAATAAAGATGTATTATATTTAAATTGACTTTTCAATTACGTAGGTAAGTTGCTCGGCATCAATTTATGAAGTTTGTTGGGCAAAATATAAAAGAAACGCTGAATAATAAAAATTAATTTTAAATATCTTGTGTCAAAGATAAAACTTTCAAATATGAAATTTAGATAATCGATAAAAATTTGTGGTATAAATAAATATTTCACCCTTGGTATGATTTACAGTAGTAAAGAATTGTTAGGAAAAATTTTTAAGAGAGAGAGAGAGAGAGAAAGAGAGAGATTACGTATTTTTATAGGTATGATACTTCCCTTGAGAATCATTTATTAATTAAATTGAGTCGATAAAAAAGTTCGTAGGGTCTAAACATTCTGTGGGCCATTTTTTTATTTTATTTTTCGTTCTTAAACGTTAAACTTTAGAAGTTACAAATGATATTATAAATATTTTCAACCAATCTTAAACAAGATAAATCATTACTAATGATTTATTAGGCAATAGTTGATATTATAAATAGTTTATATTTCAGACTTTTCTTACTTATTCAATTTTTACTTAATAAGATAAATATAATTAAATGTTACTCTTCAGGTCCAATGGGATAAATAATTTTCAACTTGACTTATAAAATACTGTTTTCCACAGTGTAATGCGTATAACTATTTTGTTCCTTCTATTGCTATTAATGAGCTCATTGTGATATGCATATAAAAGTAAATTATAAAGAAAAATCGCAGAGAAAAGCATTAGCGAATATTTAAGGTATAGTGAATAAAATTGATGTTAAACGCTTTGCTATATGAGGTTTTATATAGAAATTCTGAGATTTTTAAAAAAATACACCGAAGAAATAAAAAGGTTTATTGAATAGGTTTATAAGAATTTTATCCTAATGTTCCAGTGTTAAAAAGACAAACAAATGTTGGTAAATTGTTACGATATTGGAATTACGGCTTAGTAAGCGGCACAAACTATCCACTTACTCATCTAATATTATCGTGAATGTCTACTATTATAAGACTACTCATAGTCTTATTCCTATGAGTCACAAGTTATATCATTATTCGTCTAATATTATCATAAATGTCTTCTATTATAAGATGACTATTAAACTTATTAGTAATTACATATCAATATATAACGAATTATTGTTATTCACAGCTTATTATGTTAAACTATTACTGTCGATTCCCACTATTACTAATCAACCCCTATTTAAGCACTTACAATGTTATTTCATTAAGCATTCCGTAATTAGCATTAACGTACTTAGCATTACGTATTTAGCATCACTAGCATTAAGCATTCTGTATTTAGCATTAAGCGTTAGCATAACTCACAGCAGTGAGCATAGCACGTAATGTAAACAGCGTGTTCACATAAGCGCTTAGTTTCTATTCATTTTGTATTAATATTGTGTGCTAATAATAAAGATTATTGAGATATTAGATCAGTGACTTATTGATATTAGAGATTAACGGTCTTCGACGGTACTGTGTCCCAGTATCGTTACACCTGGCGCAGTCGGCAGGATCTCTAAAATATCAATTACTGAAACATAACTATTTTAAAATCAACACAATTGGCGCTAATATTATACATTCAACGTGTCATCACATATTAGTCAGCATTAGTCAGCAAAACGTTAAGCGCTTATAGTTAATGCCACATTAGTTACGCGTTTTACCAAAAGTCAACTATAAAGATCCATCAACTATTGAAGAAGAGAGCAGTGAATCGGAAAACGATTTGAGCGATCAAGAAATCAAGAGCGAACCACCAGTAAACGAAGACATCACAGAAGAGCGATCAGCGATCAACCAAATCAAACTCTTCGACTTTATTCGATTACGCATCACTCGTTCCTGACTTCCACTCACTTGTCAACACATCATTCTTCTTTAATTTTTCAAACTTGACTTCTACGATATCGGGTCAACAATTAAAACAAACAATGGCAACACCGAAGCGTAAGGTTGATATGCCAAAGTTCAATGGTAGTATCGATGGCATACCAGTCAGGCAATGGTTCGCAACAGCAACGATGATGTTATCTCATCTCACCACAGACACTGAAAAAGTTATCGCCGTTTGCTCATTTCTCGATGGCGATGCTTTCGAGTTTTTCAGCGCTGAGGTCACACCAATCTATTCGACAATTACATGGAGCGAATTGGTGTCAAAATATATCGGACGTTTTGACCATCAGGTCATCTTACCGAACATCGCCGCACATCAGATGCGTTTTAAGTCTGGTGACAACATTCGCGAGTACTACCAAAAGAAGATGCGTTTATTATCACTATCTGGTCTTAACGACATTCAAAGAGTTGGCGAATTAACGTATGGTCTTCCGGAACCAATTCGAACGACCTTCCAGTTAGCATTAATCTCAACTCCGAGTCAATGGTTCAAGTGGCGGCACAAATCGAGTTGACGTCACCGCAACTATTCAATACAGCACTGAGTAAGACAAAACCATTAAAGCATTATCACAAACCTGAGCACTCAAAACCAACACAGCAATCGGAATCTGAAGCATATCAGAAAAACTCTCCAAAGTCAAACAAGCCTCCATATCCCTGCAGAAACTGTCAGGATATTGGGTTTGAGGAATGGCACTGGCATTCAGAGTGTCCGAACCGAAAACAAACAAAAGAGTTTAAGCCTCAAACGTTCGAGCAAAAAGAAAACAATTCAGTGCAAGCAAACACAGCAATATTTGTACAGCAAAAGTCAGAATATCTCATCAACAATAAATCAATTGAGCGCTCATCTGATTGCAAATCATCACAAGATTATATTGCAGTCAATCAACTTAGCACTAATAAACCCTCTAATGAGTTACTTCCAGAGGCAATTAATTCTGAAGACGAATCAGATATTGAATGCGAGTCTGAAGATGAAGACTTCGATTACGATTATTATTGGGATAAACCAGATAATTGCTATTACATCAAGACTTCACACATAGACTCAGACTCTGATGACAACTCATCAATTTATGAGCACTCAAATAGCAAAAGCAATTCAATTAGCGTTAATCCATTAGCAATCGATTCAACAGTTACTAAGCAAATAATTAGCACTAATTTGGATCAAAGCA
Organism: Steganacarus magnus; assembly: GCA_034698365.1. Taxonomy (NCBI): domain Eukaryota; kingdom Metazoa; phylum Arthropoda; class Arachnida; order Sarcoptiformes; family Steganacaridae; genus Steganacarus; species Steganacarus magnus. The sequence continues at coordinate 939 of JAQIVF010002802.1, read as the reverse complement.
ATTTAATTAAAGAAACTCATTTTAAGTCGGAAAGCATTACACAATCTGATGAAAACATACCAGCACAGCAATCAGAGGTCTATGACTTATCAATTCAACATAGTTTTGAGACATCAGCGCTGATCGGTAACCAATCAGTCAATACAATTATCTTAAATGATTATTCGCATCTAATTAGCGCTAATGTCGACAAAATTTCCTTCAAATGTATTACTGAGTCATTATCAGTAAATAACGAAGATTTTATAGCAACAGGCACAACACTTGAAGATGAAACAAAAACATCCCAAAACAATTCAGCGCTGATCACATTAATGACAAACAACACATCGCAACCATACGTTCAGTCGAATAGCAAATTATTAATCAAACCAATGATAGCAAAAGAAATAAAAGCAGTCAAATCAATTATGCAAAACAATCGTGAAAACTCTGAATTTTGGAAACAATTAAATGCGTCTCATACAAAAGGATTTCTGTTATCATCGTTATGGTCTTTACGAGCGCTCACAATAGTTAAACGGAATAAGGAGGAAAAGCGATCGCTTCAATTCGGAATTCGTCATCGATGGCGAATCAAGACATTTCAATTAATCAAATCTACAATTAAGTCTTATAATCACTACATTCACTCTTCAACCGCTGCAAGTGTTACGATATTGGAATTACGGCTTAGTAAGCGGCACAAACTATCCACTTACTCATCTAATATTATCGTGAATGTCTACTATTATAAGACTACTCATAGTCTTATTCCTATGAGTCACAAGTTATATCATTATTCGTCTAATATTATCATAAATGTCTTCTATTATAAGATGACTATTAAACTTATTAGTAATTACATATCAATATATAACGAATTATTGTTATTCACAGCTTATTATGTTAAACTATTACTGTCGATTCCCACTATTACTAATCAACCCCTATTTAAGC
>JAQIVF010002801.1:0-10340 GCA_034698365.1 Steganacarus magnus | reverse complement strand
TAGAGGAATGTGGTGACATCGCACCAACAATTGGATTATATACGATGGGTCAGAAATTAGCGCCGACAGTGCAGCGAATGATCGCATCAAGTTTCGTAAATCCAGACCTCACTATGGAATCAGCTATAAACACGATTACAACTATGGAAAATTTTCAACAAATAATTTCTCAAAGATTTCCACGAAATAATAACAACAACGTGCAAAATCAAAATACAAATAATATACAGAGAAATTTCAACAGTAATTATCGCGGAAGAAACTTTGTTCAAAACTTTAGAAAAAATTTTAAAGCAGTTAACAGAGGAATGGAAATCCTAACAAGATTAACAATCAACAATTTACTGAAAACGGTAATTACAATAGAAATAATAATTTTAATAGAAATAATATAAACAAACGTAACTCTTGTACGAATACTCGACAATTTAACGGGATTTGTTATAAGTGTGTCGGTCTAAACCACATTGCGTGAAATTGCCCGTATGGTCAATTATCGAATGAAGAGGCGAGAAGAGCTCAATTACAGTACAGCAGCCAAAATCAAAATAACGCGGAGCAACAACAAGCTCAAGCAGTGAGGACGAAAACATATGCTGCACAACAATCACCTCAAACAATGTTTTATACGCCACAATAGCAGCAACAAAGTTATCAGCCTGTAATGCAACCCAGTTATACAGTCACGACGAACATACCACAGTTGCATCAACAGCAAAATTTAAACGCGAGTCCTCTCTGTCGGGGGCAGAGAGACGGTCCTATTGAGTCAAAACCTTCAAGAATTACTTCAGAGTTTGTGTGCATACCCAGGACAGAAGCCTACACTAACAATACAGATGAATGAAACAATAGTGGAAGGACTAGTAGACAGCGGTTCGTACTGTTGTCTAATTTCATATACATTGGTTAAGAAACTAAAGTTACGTTTGATTGATTATGGGTTAATTATTAGTGGCATCAACACTTCAGTGACAGCGAAAGGAAGTTGATGGAGAGTACAAAGCCATACTAATCAACGTATTAGACAATGATAGCCATACTAACCAACATTTGATATTAGGAAATTGTAGTGTATGTGAACTCTAAGTCACATCACTATTAGTATGCGTTTTTCCTACTCATGTTATGACTAACTTATAAGTCAGTAATGCTTTCACAGTTCGCTGTTTGTGTATAAAAGCATTTACATTATTATAAACATTAACCAGTATTATTGTAGCATTCATTATGTAGCGTTTAGTCGTATTATATTTGTATTCAATAAAGTTATCACTTTCATATAATACTTGTGTCACATTGCTATACATTCATTGCTGGTTCTCTTACGTGTATCTTGTGGTGCATACCACAAGCGGTCAGTGCTCTCTCAGTGGAGAGCACGCGTTAACGCGGAATCTCTACAACGCGTCTCCTACTTATCGGCCGCTCATACACAACAGAAATCATTTCGCTACTGCTGTTAACTTAGTATACCATTGGTTTTTATAGCAGGTATCAAAGTTTATTTCTATGTTTAACTTCACTAAAGGATTTTTTTCCATTAAAGTACGAGAACAAGACCGATGGATAACAACTTTCCGTACACAGGACGGTGTAATTCGATTTACTGTGTTAGCCATGTGGTTAGGCTCCTCACCATTAGAAATGCAACGAATTATGGAAAAATTATTTGGACCAATACTATGGAAAAGTACAGTTATTTATATTGACGATAGCTATTTATATTCAAAAAATAGTTTTGAAGAACATGTGATTCACTTAAATGAATATTTCGATTTAGTGATTAAAAATAAATTAAAAATACATCCGATGAAAACAAAATTAGCCAGAAAACAAGTCAAATTTCTTGGATGGATGAAATTTGTTTATAAGGATGGATTAAAGATAGACCCTGACAGATGCAAAGTCATCAAAGCCATGCAAAGACAGAAGAATAAGAAACAATTACAGCACACTCTAGGTGTATTTAACTATTTAAGGGATTTTATTCCCATAAAAGATTTATTGACACCACTTTATGGGTTATTGAAAAAGAACGCTAAATACGAATGGACGCCAGAAATGGAGAAATATTTTAATACAATAAAAGATCACATATGTAACGCTCCTATATTAGAGCATAATATTGACGAACTTCCGAAATTTATCCAGACTAATGCTTCAAGTTACGCAACGGGTGGCGTATTAGAGCAACAACATCCAAACGGGAAGATTGGCATTTTATGGTTTTTCTATCGGCAATTAAAACCTAATGAAAAGAACTGGTCAGCAATGGAGCGGGAGTTATACGCAATAATACAAGCAATGAGTATCTTCAGAAAAGAGTTAATAAGAGGTCATTTCACGATTTATACGGACCACAGACCTTTACTCGTTTTAAATACAATTAAAGAGTCAAAAAACTAAAGAATGAACCGTTGGTCGGCACTAATAAGCGAGTTCAAATTCACCGTGTGTCATATTAGTGGAGTGAAAAATAAGATAGCGGACGCACTCTCGAGACTTAAGTTCTCAATCAATTCAATGGATGACGTAAATAACGAAAATATAACGTCAGATCAATTAATTCGTGCATTGGACGCAGATCGACATCAAGAGTCAATTGAATCATACTTTGCTATCAACGATGTGAATATTTTCAATGATGTGATCGAAATTCAACAAATATTATCATTAATTGAAAGAACTGATGAAATATTAATCATTAAAGAAACACTTAAAGAAAAACAACAGGCAGATGAATACAGCAAAAAAATTATATTAAAAGTGATTAGTGGTGATAATAAAATCAGGACACAGTTCACATATTTTCGTGATATATTATATGGCAAATGTAAAGTACGAGGACATTCGAATTACAAATTTAAAATAGTCATACCAAAGATGCTATTAGTTATTATACTAAAGAATTATCACGACAACAATGGTCACATTGGACATAACAAAACCGAAGAGCAAATATCATTGCGATACTGGTTTCCACAGATGAGAAAAAAAATTAGAGCTTATGTAAAAGCATGTGAAGTGTGTGCGCGTACAAAAATACAGAACAGATCTCCATATGGTACACCACAACCAATACAAATACCGGAACAACCATATGAGGTCATTCACATTGACATTTTTGGTCCCATTAAAAGGTCAATTATTGGCAATAAATACGTGATTGTAGCAGTTGATAGAATGGTACGCTATTTAGAAGCTGATACAATTCCAGATCAATGTATAACAACTATAATTAACTTTATAAATAAGTTCATAATAGAACGACACAGTACTCCGTTAGTGATAGTCACTGATAGATTTTCGTCATATATGGGATCAGCTTTTCGGAACTATTGTCAACATATGGGCATTACTCATAAATGCACAGCAAGTTATACACCGAATTCTAACGGATTAGCTGAGACCAATAACTATAAAGTCATTCGCATATTGAGAACCTTTTCTAATGAAAAAGACACACAGTGGGATACATATCTACAAAAAGCTGTGGTGATTATTTATAGAAATATAAACACCACAACGTGTTTCTCACCATTTTTTCTATTATATTGATACAAACCATTTAGTCCGTTTGAAAGAAAGTTAGGAGTAAATCAATTGGAAGCTCATGGTATAGATCCTGAATTAGAGATGTCAGTGAACAAAACCAGAGAAATAGCCCGGAAACGCGTGTTTGAATGTGAATTAAAGTGAGCAGAAAGATAAAACAGAAATTTACGTGAACCTCCATTCAAAAAATATGATTTAGTGTGGATACTGGATAAAACCTTAATGCTGAAAATACCACAAAAATTGCGAAGCAAATACGATGGACCGTATATGATCATCCGTATCGTAACGGCCAGTACATACAACATAATTAACATTAAATACGGAACGCCTCGTGTGAAGTGTGTTAATGCTAAAATGTGCATACCTAACTATGGATGAACTCTGAGAAATTACGATCAATTCAAACGACGCATAGATGAAGGAGAATTCGACACACAAAGTCAAGATTCAATCAGTGTTTGGGATTTTTACGACATAGAAAAGTGGAAGCAATTGAATGAAGAAATAGGTACACAGACCTCCCATCAAGATATACACACTGATGATTTTCAAACACAGAGACCTTCAAATTATTATCTTAGCACTTAAGGCCAAGAAACTATGAGTCGACAAACGAGTTATGACAACACAAATGCTCGTTTAATCAACAGTTATATATTGCGAACAGGAGTCGACTATAGACAATTTAGACGCTTTTGTCAAATATCTAATTTACACGATGCCGACGCAGAGGCAGAAGAAAACGAATCAATGACACCACAAACGGATAATTATTCCGAAAAACATTTAAGTGAAGACAGTGATTCAAACACTGAAATATATAATTACGATTATTAACATCCGGAAATACCACAAAGAAGCGGTCCAACAATTGGTCAATTCGATATTGAACTAACTTGTCAGGATAATAATGAATTTAATACATTACAAAGAATACCACCAACTTTTCAAGTGCCTATTAGAAGGAATCGGCCAAGAAATCGAAGATTACCGACTCGTTTCAATGATTTTATAATGAATCAAAACTTATGAAAACTCACTTTTCACATAAATTATTTTCGATGTAAGTGTTTATCAAAAAAGTTTTCACTTAGTTTATCATACATTTGATGTTTTCATTTTCTACAAATTACTAAAAAATTCGTTTCATTTGTAATTAATTCTGATTGAAGTTGCGAAGAGGAGAGATTGATCAACTCTACTCTCGCATTGGATAAAAGAAATCAAAAAGTGTTTACAATGAGCATAAGTCTTTAAATTAAAGCATAAGTCTTTAAAATAATTTTAAATTAGTCTGCCACTGCAGGGCATGAGAAAATTAGAGTACCGGTACAACTAAAGTGTATAGTAATGGCCAAATAAAATTAAATTGAGTTTTACACAACCGAAATGGTAGTAAACTAGTAGTTAGAAGTTTTTATAAATACATATGTAATAATACACATACCATAAAAAGCATTTCTGTGATAAAACACAATACATACATAAATCTGTGATAACACATAGCAATTATATTTTTTCTCATTCAGTGATAAAACACATTTAACCCTTTATTTTTCATTTCGCACTGATGGCGATAAACCATAACTAATAAATAGTCATTATTTATGTAATCAGTGAACTAAAGTCACAAACAAAACAATCATAACATAAATTATAGTGAAACAGAGTTCAGCCCTTTAAACGTTTAGTACACACAGCGGTGTTGCGCAGCGTTTAAAATACACATGATTTTTTATATCACTTATTTGCAAAAACAGAGTTTAGTGTTACGGTTATTGTGAGTCACTAAAGGACTAGTCATTTGAAGTCATTTGAAGACTTAATTTTTTATATTCACATTTAAACAACTAAAGTGTTAACCAAAAAAATGGAAAGCGATTTCATTCTCGAAAATCAAGTGATGCCAATTATTAGAAGTGAGGCATTCGAAGATCAAACTTTAATAGATATGGAAGTGTTTACTAATGAGACTTATGACAGACTTGTGATGCAATGGGGTTTCGAAAAATTTGATAGAAAAATCAGAAATCTGGATGATTACATAGGAATCAATGTTATCCAACGCACACTTTATTGTGAATTCACATATTTAGAAGATCTTGGTTTTTGTTTAAAACGCGTCAGAATGGATCCACTATTGGAATCTATGACTCGTATTGGCTTTAATCACATGAATGGTTTGGACACAACAGGACTAATTAATCAAATGTTACAACAGTGCGGTAACGGACAGTATCGTAAAAATTATGAAGCGTTCGCATACTTATACGCTGAACGCATAATTTTTTTATCACACCATTTACAGTGTTTAGTGATTTCGCAACGATTATTGGCTAAAGTCCAGCGACTTATGAACTGGTGATTGATTTCATCTATCTCTGAAACCACTATCGGGAATTATATTTTTAATTACAAATCAAATGAATTTATTGACACAATACATCAAAATTTAATCGATGATGGTATATATGTGTCACGTGTAGAGAAGTGCGCTATTTGTCGCCCAAATCTTCCACAATTTACTGTGAAAATGATGCTGTTTTACACGATCAGAAACGACACGTTTGCAATAGTGGCTGAAGATATATACTTTAATGCCATTTTGTTACAAAATATTGATGCATTAAAATTGATACGCAGACACTACAAAGAAAGACCAATGGCTTTATTTGATGGCGATATTGTTCAGGTTAGACGTACTAATGACGAGTTAGAAGAGATTCAGTTTTTTCAGTTTGAAAAATACGATATCTCACCACTAAGAGGTTTAGTTGCAATTATTGCATCAAAGATAGCTATTCGATATGACGAGATGACGACAAAACAATGAAATTAGTAATTACTCGTTTATCGGATTTACAAACGACTTATGCGGAACAAGTAATCTCTGTATTTCTAAAGCAGTTTCAGCATACAGTGGCTGCAAATAATGAGCGATTGATTGCCAATTTAATGGCATTGTTTGTAATTTCATTTTCATTTTTTCCGAACGACGATGCGAAATGTTTTCTAACGGCAAGATTTGTTTTTGCATCAATAGTGCGATTTTTGCTTACAAAGAAGTTTAGGGCTTACTTTAACAATCGTACAGCTAATATTACAAAGCGTTTTAATGGCGTTAAAATGAACGATGTGCTTGATTATATTACTAATTGCACAGAAGAAACCGAAAATGAGTTATGTTATACTTTTTACGCAACAAATAAACGTTCGCAACTAGTGTGACCAACTATTACATCAATTCATATACATTTTCCAAGAGTTTCCTGGACATAATGTAAACTATTCAAGAAAAAACCTGAACTAAGAATTTTAATGCATATTTAACGAACAATTTTTTGGCAAAATTCTAAAATTCCTGGATTGTCCAGGCAAAAACTGTACAGTTGGTCACACTATTCGCAACCAACTTATGCGTGAAGCGAAAAATCTTCTCAACTCACGTGAATTTCAAAATACTCAAAACTGATACCGACTTATGTTTAATCCCGAGTTTTCATTATACGACAACACACTATGCATTAATTCGATTACGATGTCATCAACACTTTTTGGCGATGATCTCGAATTATAAGACAAAGAATACGAAAAGAAAAAAGCGACAACTGAAGACGACTAAAGCGACAACAATTTAAGTATCATTTAAAGATATATTTTTGTATTTAATCTAACAATTTAATAATTTTCGAAAGCGATAAGACGCTCAAAATATCTTAATATTAATAAGTATGGGGTTTTTTGGTTTGTTATTTTAAATATAAAAATTGTTAAGTATGGGGTGTAAACCCAATTATTATTATAAAAACTTCATTTGTAAAACTAACATTTTATAACGCACTGCTGGCGATCAACCATACATTTTTGTTATTTTGTGACGAAGCGAACGTTGTTCACTCTCATCAAGTATGGGGTAGTGATACGAGTGAATCACGCCAACGTTCGATTATCGATAGTTCACTACTAATAAGTTAAACATTTATATATTATTACTCATGAATATTAATCTGTTAAGTAACATAACTATTTATAAGTTTATATTATTATATTATTACTCATTTTTTGATATTAACAATCATGATTTGGTATTGAAGTGTATGAAAACACTTCATTCTTGTATTGACTTCGGTCGCAAACAGTCGCTTATAATAAATATACAGTATTTTTCTATTAAACTTAAGTTTCATTATTCTATTGTGAACACATGTCACGCAGCGAGTGTTATGTGCTGTCCAGACCCGCAGGTTTGGCGCAATAGTGGGTTTGGCCGGTATCATATATTAAAAAATTTTATAATAAAAGCCATTATTTAAAAATTCTTAAAATTAAAAACATATATTACCAAACTTAAACACATTACATACATTAATCTTCTTTTGAATTGTCAAAGGATTTGACAATCCATCCTAAGAGAGTAACCATCGAGTTCTCTAAATGACATGGACACTGTTCTCCCCAAATACAGCGTAAAAACATAATTATTCGCATAACTTGAGTCTTGAACAAATCTATCGAATCATTACTTTGCGAACAAATCTCTAGAAACTTTACTTAAGAATGTCCGACATTACGCTTCCATTGTGGACCACATAACAAATCCATGATCAAAAACATCTGAATACGATCTAATGGACCATTAAAAAATTTTCCATTTGTGTCGCATACTAAGAAACGCTTATAAATTAAACGTAAAAAGGATCGAGACTTAGTTTTATAGACATAATATAAAAATTCTTCATCAGTCATTAAATCAGGTTGTTTTTTAAAGTGTGTTCTCTATTGACATGACTAATTGCATTCATTATATATGCCATATGTATCGGTTTTTGTTCCGTAACGTCTTCGATATTCATAGGCATATACGCTTTCCTTTCTAAGACAGCATTCTTCTGATAAAAGGATTTTTCGTCTTCACTTTTTTTATTCCTCTTCTTATTGAGTGTCGATTTCTTTTTAACATTAGGGTTCGACTGTGTTTGATCAACGTTTTCAATTGACCCTTTCGAACCATATCCACATAACTCCGAAATTTTATTTATTATTCCCGAATTACTGGGCGGAGTACATACCAAAACATGGTCCGAATCGCAGGTAGTATTTACATCAGTCTCACCACAATCTGTGACGTAATCTTCAGTTATTATTGACGTAATCTCCAGATAGTCACCATCGAAGTTTTCGGTATCACAACCATCATTAGGCAGTAATATGTTATCCATATTCATAAGATTTTCCGAAGATTTGCCATTTTCAAAGTCAAGTGCTGACTGAATATCTTCTTCAGGGACTGTTGCCGTAAGTATACCCTGATCACCAATTCGTGAATTTTCGGTGTCATCCAGTGATACACGTGTAGTAATAGCATTAGCAGTGTTGTTATTGGCATTTGATTTTGATTTCAACAACAATACTCCATTATTTTTTTGACATCTTGATAGTCACAGTTACGAACCATATGACCAGACTTTTTGCAGTTATGACATACAACTTGATTACAGAACTGAATTGTTGCCATATATTTCCTGCCATTATGAGTAAACGTTAAAATAGGGTTATTCTCAACCTCTTCTTTTACAATTCCCGTACGATAGAAGACTAGCCAACATGTCAAACGACATAGCAATAGGTGTTCCATTTTTGTCGCGAATTGGCAAGCATTTACACGATATGACAGAAAAACTTTTCTAATGCTTTCTCCACTGTTATTATTGGAATAAAAGGCATAAAATTTCTGATTTTAATCATAAACGGTTTTTGTAGATATGGGATGACCGCATATTTCTTGCCACTGAGCGACAAACCAGTCTCACAAATATTCGCATCCAACGTTTCGTTTTTGAGAAAAATATATGAATTATAATTCGGTGAAAATTTAACTGAAACCACCGCATCATTAGTGTCGTATACGGTTTTAAAATACGAATTTAACGATAATATCACGTCTTCTTGTGACTTGAGTGTCGGAATCGGCGGCAAAACCACTCCACACTGTTCTGACAAAACAGCTCTCGATTGATACTGTTGTGGCGTCGGATCCATTCTCTGACTATTTGACCTTTGAGTCACACTCGCATGTGTGAACAGTTTGTGCCATTTTTATACGATGTTATGTTAAAAAACGCACATAAAAGGCCAAAACGCACCGTTTTTTAGTAAATCAAATAATGTCTTTGTCCAAATACCACACTTTGACACAAAAAATCGTTCAAATTCTCACTCCACTCTCTTCTATACAACTAATGACTAAAAATTATCGCGAATTAAAATACAATTAAAATTAATTTCAAAATAAAACTAAAAAATTTTAAGAGCAAAAAAATTTGCTACTGCACTCAGTCATTGATATATCTAGATAATTTACTAATAAATGTTTAACTAAAACGATTAAATTTACTTATTAACTACAATTTCAGTTAATGGTGACAAATAAACTTAAATTATCGATTATTAAAATACTCGAATCAACGAAATAGATTTGGTTCTATTTATTATATATAGATTAAATTAATCAATTCTAAGTTGAAAAAATATTTCCTAAATATTTCCTTTTCGTCAATATAAAAATAAATGTTTGTTAACAGTTATCAATTAATTTAATTGAGATATTAAAGTGAAACCCAACTTTCGGTCGTATTAACGAAATTTCAATTCTATTCTAAACTCTCCAGTCTTAAGTCGAAGGAGTCATTATTTGCCGCACGTTTTAACTGAATTAATTTGACATTCGGGCAAAGTTTCATTAACGCGTAATATTTCGTTCCATTATTGATCGCATAATT
>JAQIVF010002800.1:0-10340 GCA_034698365.1 Steganacarus magnus | reverse complement strand
AGTTAGGATTTAGTATCAGAACTGGTGGAGTGTTAATGACTGCGATTCACCACAATGTTTACGGAATGGCGATTGAGATCGATGTGAGCGGCAATATTTTGCGATCACTTCACTCACCTAACGGTTCAGTCACAGTACTATCTGACGTGAGAGAAGTAAGGATTAATGAAACTAATTCAATATTATACTTTGGCTCGATTTTCAATAACTATTTAGGAAAGTTACTGATAACAAATAGAACTAATGGATAAATTATTATTTATTGACATAAAATGAAATATTTTTATAATTAGTGAGGTTGGTGTTAATAGCGATGCTTATGGTTTCAAATATATGAGTTATAGTTTTATATCAAAAAGTAATTAAACAGCAGTTTGTATATACATTATTGATAACTAGTAAATGAATTATGAAAATTTAGACTATTTTATATGAATTTTTTAAAATAATTAACAAAATATATAATTTTAAACAATAAATTTAAGCGAATATAATTTTGGTATTTACAGAAAACATTGATGAAATAATAGGGTTTATAATAAAACTTTCAGCGTGTGGTGGTTGTAAAAATGCGTTAAATATTTGCTGGAAGGGTTTCATTGATCTATATTTGTCGTTCAAAATATGATTAGTGTTTACTACACTATATATTATATGATATACGTTAGTGTTGTCTGACTATTTCAATATTTTACGACAGTTATTATAAAGTATAAAAGACAGTGAGAACACGTGGAGTACACACTAATTAAATTATAATATAGTTTGTTTATAATGAAAGTGTTGATGAGACCAAACAAGAGCACAGCGTTCACTTACTGTATTGGTAAGCGATAATCATATAACCACGATAACACAAAACTGGATAAACATATAACCCCACAACGCGACCGCTGTGTGATGATAGCAGTGAAGAAATGTGACCTGCGATTGCTTTTTGCGCAGTTTCATCAAATAGTATTTATAACACATTTTGATTACCCACAGTATTTTCGGCGAAACGTCTTTCTTAGAAGGCATAACGATATCCCAGACACGTTTACCGTAATCGAATAAGTTTAGGCAAACAACAAAAAAGTATGAATTAGCGGTCATCATGAAGATATCGTAGGTTAACATAAATTTTTTAAGCGAATATGGTATACGGTTTCGCATAATTTGAACCAGGATTTTATTAATCAACAGCAGTTACAGTGAAACCATTAGCATTGGATTCCAGTTAAATACTGGAAAGTGTTTTGTTCGCTCGTCCTGTTCATCAAACCAGTACTCAAACAAGTAATACAGATTATGCGACCACATTATTATTTGTTTATAACTTTTATCTCCCTATTATATTAATCGGAAAATTTCTAAAGAATAATAGTAAAGACTGTTAAAAATTATTTAAAAAGTTTTCCATTTAATTGAATTATTTATATTAAAACTTACTCAATACTCTTATTGATTCAGTTGTCGCCGATTTAAAATAATTCACTGTACTCTACGCAAAAAACACACGTACAGCACATACAAGTTTTAACTTATTTAAAAAAAATTCTGTACACTATTGACTTCGATTTAAAACACTGCTACCAAATGTGTCACAAATTTTACACAAATTTCTGAACGACTATGACTTTCGATAGAAATTGACTATTAAACGTATGTCTTATCACCTGCTGATCACCAGATAATAGTAATTCAAAATAATTTAATTTTTTGAAAATAATGTAATAATTAGGCTATAAAAATAAATCAAAATCATGTGAGTGCTCGTAATTTAATGAAATATTTAATAGTGATTAGATTTATTAAGTGTCAGACATTATAAATACTTGTTAAATACTTCAGGTGAATAAAATGAGGATAGAAATGTTTTATATTCCTGAAAAATTAATAATAAATTTTATGGATTGTTAACATTTACAAAGTGTTTTCCACCGAAAAGAAATGTTTTTAATAATTAATGTACACTAGTTATTATTTTTTGAAACTAAACACTGTTTATATAATCGACTATAGGTATTAAACTCTATTGTTTAACACTAACCTTCCAAAATAGTTATTCATGATTGAGCCTAATTATAGTACTTAGGAATTGAACAATTCGGTGTCTGTTAATTGTATCGAGAAAATATTGATTTGAATCGACGCAATAATGTTTATATTAACATATTTTACGTCTGTCCACTTTATTTACTATATTTTTCTTTTTGAGAGTTTTGAAATTAAGAAAGATTCTAATAGATTAGTTTAACTTAAAAAAATGACCTTAAAATAATTTAAATAGAAAGGAATGATTAAAGCTCTTAATTTATAGCGAATAAATTAACTTATTTTGATGATTTCGAGGATTATTAGTATTGTCACAAGTAATAGATATAAGGTAAACACAGGTTTTATCCTAAAGATATTTGTTAAGATGTGGATATTTTGCAAAAATTTCATCAAACGATTTAAAATCAGTTTTTTTTAGTTTTTTTTAATCACTTTATCACCACATTTACCCCAAATGTAATATATTCCAGTTTGGGATAAATCATAGCTCGTATAGTCAAACCAATTTATATGAATATCGATAAATTTTACAGTTGTCTCAATTTTTGTCATTCTGTTTTGAAAAATATTTACAATTTTTAATTAACTCTAAATCAATGTTTGTAATTGACGGTCATTTTAGGAAATTGAAATCTATTCTATTTTCATAAATTAGTTCATTGATTTTAGAATATAAATCTTTTGTACTATCTTTTGTTGATTTCCATTCATCTCTCACATTTAATATTTGATTACAATCCGGTCTTTTGTTAGGAAGTGGCGATAAACATAACCCGCAAATATCACTAATTTTATTGTACTTTATTCGTATTTCGTCATCAATTTCAATGATTTTTCTAAACATAAATGTAATATTCGCATATTAATTACAGTGAGAAACAGTGTTATTCTAGATCATCAAACTATTAGCTCGTGCTAAGCATATCTTTATGAAGTAATAGAATTATAAATACCTGTTAAGATCGAAATTAAACAACTCATGCATAATTATTCCTAAACTATAAATATCCACTTTAGTGTTGTAATGTTTATCTAGCAGTAATTCTGGTGCTTTAAATAATGTATTGCCGGCGTATTTTGTATGTGAGTGATCATAAAACTCGTTATTTGTTGACAAATTAAAGTCTGACACTTTGACGCAACGATTATTATCTCCGTTCGAAATCAATATATTTTGTGGCTTAAGATCTCTGTGAATAATTGGAGGATTTCTTTCATGCAAATACTGCACACATTCTAGTAATTGCGTAAATATATCGCACGTTACACTGTATTGCTTTGGTGTCATTGAATTCTTGTTTGGATAGTGCATTGATTCAATAAATGTATACAAATTCATTGAACACATTTCCATTTGAATATGAAGTAATAGAGGCTTTTCTGGATTACACAGTGAACTATTTTGATTTTTGCGATCTTCATTATTATAGTAATTGTTTTCAACCCACGAATGTATGTAATCGACAATATAATCACTATTAAGTGTACCCAAAATTTTAATCTCTTTTTTTGCTTTTGCTAACTCTTGATCGCTAACAGGTACTTTTTTGATCGCATATATTTTGCTATCGATAAAAGATTTGGCTTTAAATACCGTAGAAGTCCATTCGTTTCCGATTTGACTCAATTCATGGAACTGACTTTTGTAATCACTGACCATTATTGTCTAAAAATTAATTATTTAAATAAGTTTAGTAGTGAAGTAAAACTGTTAAGTTATTATTACTGTTAATATGAATGAAATTTAATATATATAGTGTTCGTTATAGTCATTGTTTAATTGATTTCATTGAAGTGCTAGTGCTAATTATTATTATTAACTAAGCTTACAACTAACTTATTAGTAGCTAATTATTATTATTTACTAAGCTTACATCTAACTTATTAGTAGCTAATTATTATTATTAACTAAGCTTAAAACTAACTTATTAGTAGCTTTATTCTGGTAATTCTATTATAAAATATAAAAATGATGATTAAAAATGTGTTTAACTTAGACTTTATTTGCTTATATTTTTTTCTCGGCAATATTCTATTGGTAATAATTATTATATCTATAAAAAGCATTTTAAATAAGGTCATTTAAAACTATTGATCAATTTATAATATTTTTAGGTATTTTTTCGAAAAATATAAGAAATGCATGTTAAATAAATTTTTCATAACTGATACGAATATTCGATAAGTATGAAAGAAGATATTTACATATGTCAGTTTGACATATTATATTGCATAAATAATTGTCAGTTTATCAATCAAACAGCACATTGTTTGTCTTAACACGAAAAATCAGCAATCCGCTATCTCTCTCTTTCTTTCTTTTTTTCTTTCTTTCTTTCTCTTTAAAAACTTATTAGAGTTTTGTTGTATTTTTTAACAATCAATCTGAATGGTGTATTTCATTCAAAGATCTTTAATTGTAATGAAAAACACTTAAAATGAATTGATTTTATAGATGTCTCTTTTATTTTATCAAAAATTTATGATCAAGAGTAATGAATAATTCTAATATAAATACAATAGACCTACATAAAAAAATTTTACATCTTTTCTTTACTATTTCTTACAAAAAATAAATTAAAAGATTTTTGCAGTTCAAATAAAAATTATAATTTAGTAAAGAGAAACATTCTATGGGATTTTATTATTAAATTAAGATTTAGGTTTTGTGTAATAATAAAAAATAAACAAGTAGATATGCAATTAAATTTATTTAATGAAAAAATTTTAAGCAACATAAATCGTTGATTTTTTTGTGATTTCTTAGCTTTTATTTAGCCATATTATTATTTAACGTTAATATCAGAACTTCAAATTTTCCTCAGTATTTACTAGTGTTGTTAAATATGGAAATTCAATTTTGATATTCTTTTACTTTTGAGTTCGTTTAAAATTTTTATTTTGAATTTCTTTTAATTTAATTTTACGTATAAAAACCGAATAAAACGTTTGACTTTTAATTTATTTCGCAAGTTAATAATTTTATTGTATTTTAATTTTTCTTTTCATTAAAATTATAATTTAACTTTCTTTTACTTTTGCTTTCTAATTTTATTTAAATTTTAATTGTATTTTACTTTTACTTTCAAAATTATTTTTATTTTAATTACTTTTGCTTTTTCTTTTAATCAAAATTTTCATTGTGATTTACTTTTACTTTTGCTCATTCAAAAGCAAAATTTTTTAACTTTTGATTTTACTTTCAAAAGTATTTACAACACTAGTATTTACTGAGTTTTTTTTCGTAAAAACAAATACTTTATTTTTTCTAATCAAAAATATGTTTGTTTGTAAAGAAAAGCAGAATAATGATATTAAAAAATGAGGTTAATAAAAACCACGCTAATCTAAGCAAAAAAGTATTTTATCTAATCAAACAAAGTTTTAGGGGAAGCAAAAAATACAAGTTTATTAAAATGATATACATTTCGCTTTATAGCAAATTTCGATAATGACAAAAATTTTATAGTGCACCGATTTTTTGCAAATTTATTACATGAAAGCTAAAAGTTTATAAGATAAGATAATTTTAAAGTTTATTAAAATTCTTCAATTCAAGATGAATAACTCTTTTAAAATCGAATATAATTTATTAAAAGTATAAATTTAGCTATTTTTACACCTAAATTATTATGTTAAATAATTGTATTTACCTTAAATTGATGTTGTAAAGTCGTATATTTTTGCATCTCCATTTTAAATTCTTCAATATTAAACTGACGGAAAGTAATATTACGATCTGCGAATTTATTTTTGACAAAGTATTCAATAAAGTTTTCTTCGTATGAATATGAAATATCTTTAGTTAAAATCATTTTAATTTCATTATTGTTTTTAATTTCTTCATCACTAAGACGCCAGGATCTTTCATTTTCTAACACAAAATTGCAATTAGGGCGCATAGTAGGATTAGCTGACTTCATGTTGTTAATTATTTTCAACACATAATTAAATTTAGATTTTAACTTATTAGTAGAATCCGATAATCTGTTAAAAATTGATAAATAGAATTATTTTAGAATTATACTTAACAAATAAAGTTTGAATATGCTTTTTATATATTTCAGAAAATTTGTTTATACTAAACTATATAGTTTATAAAAATGTAATTACTCACATATTATCAAAGAAAAACATTTCTTCTATCGTCTTTCCCAAACTATAAATATCAACTTTAGTTGTGTATTTTGTTGTTTCGTTAATTTCAGGTGCCATATACTTGGAATAATCGAAACATTTTTTGTGTTGCTGATTTTTATATTTATAAAAGGTTGAAATGTAAAAACTTGAGATTTTGGTAAATCTATTACCACTAAAATTATTTATTAAAATATTATTTGGTTTTATATCGCGATGTATTATTGCTGGATAATGTGAATGCAAATAATTAACGCACTCTAATAATTCATAAAATATTTCGCTTGCAATAAAATAAATTATCATTAACATATCTGAGCCCTCTTTTATTAAAAAAAGTCGCATTATTTCAATCACATCACTTAGCGTTAGGGAACATCTTTCAAGTTGAATGTGTAATAAATATTTCCTATCTGGATCAAATAGAGAATCAGACGTTTGAAGTCCTTGGTAGTCTTCTTTACTATCATTATTTAATAACTTGTGATAATAATTTATCTCAATCCATGAATTAATATACTTGACAACATATTTTGAGTTTAGCATAGTTAAAAACTTCAATTCTTTAAGAAACTTATTTTTTTCTGCTGAGGTAAAGGCAATTATTTTAACTGAATATAGATTTTTATCTTCTTTTTGCTCAGATTTAAACACATATTCAAACGACCCTTTAAACATAAGGCAGATTTCATTAAATTCATCTTTATATTTACTTTTAAATATTTTAATAAAATCATCGGGTATAACATTTTCGTTTTCAAACTTTGCAATTTCTTCTGGTTTTAGATTTCCAAACTCTTCAGTTGCATAGTGAAAGTTATTTTTATAAGTTATCTGCTGATTTGATAATTTCATAAATTCATCATCTAATGATAAAGATTCGGTTTCCATTAAATCTACTTCATTGTTTTTTTGCGCATTTAAACGAAAACACTTTTTATCATAGCATTGAACAATAATGAAGTTAAAATATACAGAAGTAGCAATGTGTTTAACCTTATTTTTAACAGCAAATTTAGTTTGTTTCATAAATGAAAATGTGTTTGTTATCGCACCGCATACATAAATATCTCCATCTAAGCTCAGCATGACTGAATTAAATCTTCCACAAGCTATTTCTATAATGTTTTGGGCGTCAGTCTTTATAGGATACAGTTGAGAATTATTTTCATCTACTCCTATCTGACCGTATTTGTTATTGCCCCATAGGTACACCTTGCCGTTTTCTGTCAGGGCCATAGAATGCTTAAGCCCACATGAGATTTGTTTAACATTCAAATGCAGTAATGAATTTAGAAAAATAGGCAAATGTTGATTTTCCGAGCAGTTGTTGCCAAGTTGACCTGAGCAATTCCTACCAAAAGAAAGTATTTTTCCATCTCTGGTCAATAGAAGAGAATGATAAAAACTGCAGCACATATCAACAATAAAATTTTTGTCAACACATTCAATTAATTTTGGTGCATCAGAATCATTAGTTGTTCCGTCACCTAACTGTCCAAAATCATTATCACCCCACGCGTAGACCGATCCGTCTACCGTAAGAGCCATATTGTTCGTAAAACTTGAAGAAAATTTGATAACACTTTTGTGACACAACTCATGTAGTTTTTGAGAATACTTTTTATTCTTGAAATTAATAAAATAGTAAACTTCATCATCATTACACACATACAATACTTTATGCGGAACAGGAATATAAAATAACTTTATACTTTTAACTTCATCTAAATTAAATTCATTAAAAATTTCAAACATTTTCAATGACGACATAATTATTTATTCCCAATTTAAAAGTAATTTTACTTCAGTATATCACCAGTTATTAAATTAAAAAAATTAAATGGCTGAAAGAACACTTAAAAAATTTTTCATTGTGACGCATCAAATCTAAAGTTGGTTAAAACAATAATTATGACAAAGAATACTAAAGACTATTTTTTATTCACGCAATTTTTACGTTATAAATTTATGAATTAAATTAAGAAAAAAACTATGCTATAAATATATCAAAACAGTGGAGTAAAATTTTTAAAAAGTTTTAAATTACAATTTACTTCACAGATATAATTTAATAAACTTGCAGTGTAAATATGGCTTTATAAAAAACGTATTTAATAGTAGTACAAAGCTACAAACATTTATTTATCTATTGTTAATAAGATAAAATTAATATGACGCACAATACCTTTATCTTGATTATACTTTATTTTTTAACCGTTTTTGTAAACATTTATTTCTAAATATAGTCAATTTATTTGTTTAAATTTATCTACGTGAACAAATATATTTAGATCTAAATCAAATCAATTAGTTTAATTTTATTATAAGTTTATTTTACATTTTATTTATGTGTTCTATTGTAAAAATACTATTATAAAATAGTTAATGCAACATTTTGAAAAATTTGCATACGTGTCATATATTTTACTTCTATAATATATCAAAGTGTTATAAGAAATAAAAAATTAATTAACAATTTCAATCAAAATAATTAATGGATCAACAACAAATTGATGGAAATTATTTTCGTTTATTTAGAGAAATTACTTCTCTAGGGGAAGGAGGTTTTGGTAGTGTTTTCAAAGTTGTATCACAGAGCAATAATTTTGAATTTGCTATCAAAAAAGTGCCACTTAAGGAAACAGAAAGAGTTGACAAATTTACAGAAGTCACGTTTTTAGAGGAGTTTAGCAAAGAGAACAATCTCTATATTGTTAAATACTTCAACAATTGGTTTGAAAAGAACTACTATCTTCCAGATTTAAACCACTATCCAGTCAAACTAGATATAAAAAATAGGTTATTCAAGACAGAGTGTAACGAAATACTACATATACAGATGCAAATGTGTAAAATGTCTTTAAAGTCTGTAATACATAAACTAAAGCAATATAAGAACGCGTCAACAGAAAAACCATTCAGAATTAGCGATAAAATTTATTTGATTGCAAGTCAATTATTTATTCAAATGGTTGAAGGTGTTAATGAAATGCATAAAAAAGGTATTACACACAGAGATTTATCGCCGGCAAACATTTTAATCACTTTAGAACAAAAGTCAAACTTTACTAGAATATGTGATTTTGGTTTAGCCATCCGTTATGAAGATGACAAACAATACCCTGACTTTCTTTACGGAACGTACCCTTATAAATCACCAGACTTTATTCTAGGTCGTTACGGTAATTTTAATGATATGTACAGCATCGGAGTTATTGCGGAAGAGTTATTTTATCTAGATTTAAATCAGTGAGTTTACAATACAAAATTCTGTTTTAGATCAACAAATAATTACATTTCATTAACTCTATAATTTTATTTCTATTAGGGTGAATACAGTTTGTGAAGAACAGCTGTTTATTTATAATCTAATAAGTGATTTGGTGCAAATTGATAACTATAAAAGACGTCCTACATGTGATGAAATCTTAAAAAATAAGAAACTTATTGTGCCAAAAGATTATTGTGAAGAATTGTTTAATTTTTTATTAAATATTAGTTAAGAGTTACCTAAGATTAAAACATCGAATAGTGTTTTTACACGCTACTGCACGCTATTGAGGATTTTTTTTCAGAAGTGGCTGCTATCATGTTTTCCGTTAAAGTTTGGAATAATTACTAAAATTTCTCCTGAGCAAAGTCCGGAAATAAAATTTTTCTATATACTGTAAATAGCGACCTAATCGAGTAACAGTACGGCACTTCTGTTAGAGTAAAGAACACTATATTTTAAACGAACACAAGTGCAAAGAAAAGTGATTTTTAATTTTTAGGTTTCAGTGTCTGTGTAAAAACTTTAACTGAATTTGAGTGCATTTATTTAATATTAATTTTCTCGTTTTACTATAGGTTTTTCTTAAGCTTTGAGATGAACTTATTTTTTAATGATAATTATTAATAACCTCAATCTTATCTGTTATTTATTATTTACTGCGTGTATAGTTAAGGTGTTTATCAAAGTCTACTTATGTAAACGTACTGATAATGTCACCACATTATTGTTTTATAAGTTTTCTGGCTTTGTTAACAACAGACTAATATTTCAGTACATACTAATAATTTTATGTATACACACTTTATTAAATTATATTTAGTTAGTATTAAATTGATGGATCAATTATAATCAGTGCAATACATCGCAGATTGAAATTATTAATGCA
>JAQIVF010002799.1:0-10341 GCA_034698365.1 Steganacarus magnus | reverse complement strand
AAAGTGCGGATATCCGCGGATTATCCGCACGGATTGCGGATATAAAACAAAATTATTACAGCGGATGAGGATCGGGATGGATAGGCTTTAAAATTTTGCGGATGATTGCGGAACGGTTAGCAATGTATTGAAATTTTTGCGGATGGATGCGGATTGCAATTTTTCTCATCCGCTCCCAGCTCTAACGCGCACATAGAAAATTAAGGAAACTTGCTTTTACTTTAAACTTTCGTGCAAAATTAAAATAAATTACGTTTACTCAAATAGTTTACCCCTAATATATATCCCCTAATAATCGTAACGTTATTAATTTATGTTTATTCTGTAAAACTTTAAAATCTCCATAGCCTTCTTTTTTTTAATTTTTAGAAATTATTTCATAAATATTATTTTTGAGGGATTGTCAAATAAAAGTGGTTTTAAAAATTTGCATATTGCATACATTACATAATAACATCGTAAGCGATACGCAAAACGAACGAACGGTGATCGCAATGCGTTGATTACTGTAGTTCGATAACATTAAAAATTGAATAATACATAGTAAGGGGTTTTACGTGTATAACTTTGCGCCAAATATTGCATTTCAATACTGTTTATAAACATAATGTCAGCCATTATTATATAAAAAAAGATAAGCTGCGAAATATCACATTATTTAAACATAAGTACGTATGGAATTAAAGTGATTTATGCCATTCATTTGTTTTTGTGATTTTGTGGTTTGTTTGCAATTATTATTATAAATCAAATTCGAGAAATGACACAATTAATTGTAGATAAAGACGCTTTCTTCAGACGTGCGCGACATTTCTATAACTGTTGGCGAGTATGTGCTTATGTGCGACATTGAGTGTTGTTTGAGCTAATGTTTTCACTTTATTTGACAGAACGATGACCAACAGTTCGATGGCATCAACAAAGTGGACGCGATTGTAGTGGTTGTCGGTCAGGACCAGGACGTTGTCTATAGTAAATCAACTGCTCTTCAGGTTTGACTCGAATGCACAAAAACGTAATGCGAGTAATTATACGTGTATTATAGACATGGCTTTTCGGTTACGAATTAACGGACACAATGATAGTGCTCTGCGACCAATCGATTCACGTTCTGGCGAGCAAAAAGAAGATCGAATTTCTTAAGCTAATCGAATCGAGCAAAGAGAACGAGGAAGGAGTTCCACCCGTTTCGCTATTAGTTCGCGATAAGGTTTGACCATTTAATCTGAGAGGAAAGCGTTTGCTTCACATTTCTATTTCTATTTTGTTTTCAACAGTCAGATAAAGATGCCGCTAATTTCGAGACACTAATCAAAGCGATAACGAAGAGTAAAAATGGCAAAAATATTGGCGAGTTTGCGAAAGACAAGTTTACCGGAGAATTCATCGATGAGTGGAGAAAGTGTTTCGCCGGTCATAAGCACGATATGATTGATATAAGCAGTGACGCCGCGTATATAATGGCACCGAAAGATGAGCAAGAGATCGCCATTATTAGAAAGGCTGCCACTCTTTCGTGCGATGTTTATTCGAATTATCTTCTCGACGAGATTTCTGAAATTATTGATTCCGATAAAAAAGTGAAGCACTCGAAACTGGCGGATGGCGTCGAAAGTGCCATTTCTAACAAGAAATACATGAAGAACGTGGACACCAGTCAAGTGGATCTCTGCTACACCGCTATTATTCAATCTGGCGGTCATTATAACTTAAAATTCAGTGCTGTCAGGTAATAATTACTCGTTATTCTTCACTGCAAATAATTGATTTGTTAATATTTTTTTTATTTAGTGATAAAAACAATCTTCATTTTGGTGCGATAACCTGCGCATTGGGTGTCCGATATAAGCAGTACTGCACTAACGTTGTTCGCACACTTCTCGTAAATCCCACTGAAGAGCAAAAATCTATGTACACGTTTCTCGAAAACCTAGAAGAAAGGCTTTTAGATAAACTTCAAAGCGGAATAAGGTTGGGTGAGGTTTACCAGTTTGCGGTTGATTTAGTATCGAAACATGATAAACATCTCGTCGATAAAATGACCAAAAATGTTGGTTTTGTAATGGGTGTCGAATTCAGAGAGGGTTCGTTATTACTCGCACCAAAATCGAACGCAATCGCCAGAAAAGGAATGGTTTTTAATTTAGCGATCGGATTCTCTGGTTTAGAAAATAAGTCTGCGTCAGATCCCGATGGAAAGATTTACGCTCTGTTTCTCGGCGATACTGTTGTTGTCAATGATGGCAGTCCTGCCACTGTTTTAACCACTCAGAGTAAAAAGAAATTAAAGAATGTGACAATTATAGTGAAAGATGATATGGAATCGGAAGAGGAAGAGGAACAGAGGTCTGATATTGTGAAGAATGAGGAATTACTTGGAAGAAGTAGGAGAACAGCTCTTATGGATAACAAATTAAGGGTAAATTGTAAATTTGTTTTAAATAACAATCGATAAATCGAAATTGTTGGCAATTTGTTTCATAATTTATTTTTCATTTTTACTCGACAGTAAAACGTTTACTTAATTGTAAAATATATTTTGTATTTTTATTGATATATTTTAATAATATCCAGACGGAACACACCACAGAGGAAAAACGAAAGCAACATCAGAAGGAATTAGCTGAACAGCTGAATGACGCCGCGAGGGCTCGATTGGCCTCCAAAGCCGGTTCTTCCAAAGAAGAGAAATCGCGCAAATCGAATATTTCGTATAAATCCGTGAATCACATGCCAAAAGAACCGGAAATTCATGATTTAAAAATATTTGTGGATCGAAAGTATGAGACAGTTGTGTTGCCAGTATTTGGCGTTCCCGTACCATTCCATATCTCAACCATTAAAAATATTTCACAATCGGTTGAAGGAGATTACACTTACCTTCGATTAAATTTTTTCCATCCTGGCTCTACACTCGCGAAGAACGAATCAAATATGTTTATGAGTAATTTAGACGCTTCTTTCCTTAAAGAGCTAACGTATAGGAGTACTAATGTTAAAGAACCGGGAGAGATATCTGCGCCATCTTCTAATCTGAACACAGCGTTCAGACTCATCAAAGAAGTGCAGAAAAAGTTTAAAACGCGTGAAGCGGAGGAACGAGAGAAAGAGGGTATTGTTAAGCAGGACTCGTTAGTTATGAGTCAAAACAAAGGTAATCCAAAGCTAAAGGATTTATACATTCGACCAAATATTATAACGAAACGAATTCACGGCACACTCGAAGCTCACATAAACGGATTTAGATTCACTTCGATTCGAGGCGATAAAGTGGACATTTTATATAACAACATTAAACACGCGTTCTTTCAACCATGCGATGGAGAAATGCTAATTTTGCTTCATTTCACTCTCAAAGTATTATTTTATGCTAAAGTGATTGCATAATAATGCATATTCTAAATATTTACTTATATCTTATGATAGAACGCAATCATGTTTGGCAAAAAGAAACAGTCAGAAGTCCAGTTTTATACAGAAGTTGGTGAGATAACCACTGATTTAGGAAAGCATCAGCACATGCACGATAGAGACGATTTGGCTGCCGAACAGGCAGAACGAGAGCTCAGACAGAAATTGAAAACAGCCTTTAAAACATTTTGTGATAAAGTCGAACAAATGACCAAACAAGAAGTTGAGTTCGACACTCCGTTCAGAGATCTGGGATTTCCAGGTGTGCCCAACAGAAGTATTGTACTCTTGCAGCCAACGTCCGGTTGTCTCGTCAATCTCACTGATTGGGTATTATTTTGAAACTATTACTCAGTTTATATATCTAAATACAGTATGACCTTTTATTTGTTATGTTGTTGTATTATAGCCGCCATTTGTTATTACACTCGAAGATGTAGAACTGGTTCATTTTGAAAGAGTTCAGTTTCATCTCAAGAATTTTGACATGATTTTTGTATTTAAAGATTATCATAGAAAGGTGGCAATGGTTAATGCTGTTCCGATGAATATGTTAGATCATGTCAAAGAATGGCTTAAGTAATTATTATTATTATTGGATGCTTGATTCATACTTAATGTTAATTGTTTTTTAATAGTTCATGTGATATACGATATACTGAAGGAATTCAGAGTTTGAATTGGGCTAAAATCATGAAAACAATTACTGACGATCCGGAAGGCTTCTTCGATAGTGGCGGCTGGTCTTTCTTAGATCCAGACAGTGATGAAGAGCAACAAGACGATGACGATGACTCGGAAAATGATGAACAATACAAACCGTCTGGATCTGAAGAAACTGGAGAAGAAAGTGAATCAGAGTACTCCGAAGATTCTGCTATAACTGAAGACGAAACTGAGGAATCAGGTGTTTATTTTACTTATTCTCTCTATTTTTCATCCACAATAATAAGTTATATACCAACATAACCACAAACGATTTCTAAACATGTTTTTTACATATTTATTTGAAAATTTTACGCAACGGATTTAAATAAAAGTGCCAATAAAAAACATCACGAAAAAATTTTTAAAATGTAAATTTAAATTTCTTTTATTTTTCAGAAGAGTTGGGGACGAGTGAAGAAAGCGGTAAAGATTGGTCAGAGTTAGAAGAAGAAGCAGCGGCCGCTGATAAAACACGCGGCGATTATGTCGATGATTTTGTGAAACGAAATCGTGGTAAGGGTGGACCGCCTCCGCCTAAATATAAGGGAACATCTGATAAAAAACATCATTCGTCATCGAGCAGAGATAGGGATCGAAGAGATAGAGGTCGGAGAGATGGGGACAGAGGAGAAATGAGAAATGGGTCAACGAATAAGCGAAAAGACGACCACAGAGACAAAAGTTCGAAAAAATTCAAAAAATGATCGGTCAACTCTGTTCTGTTTATCGTAAACTCATTTCGATGTCCATAAAACTGCAGTTTATAATTAGTTTCACAGTAAAGTATTCCTCAAATGATTTTATTATTCATTCATGTATTTTGAAAAATGCTTATTAAAAATATCATTAAATAAATTGAAGTGGATTTTAAGTAAAGTCAGGCAAATATCAATTGATGCCAGTGGTGTTTGAGTGCAAGTATTTATTGAATGTTTTTTGACGGTTTATTATTTACAATCCATGGATGTTTTTTTGCGTCTATTAATAACATTCTGTCTTTTGGAAGCTTTTGTAAAAGCTGTAGAAAAATAATACTCAATATAATTCTAGTAAACGCGAAATGTGTGATAATAATCGCTTACTTTAGATATGAAATCTCTGGCTAATTCTGAAACATGTTCCGGAAATGAATATTTAACGCCAATAATACGCTTGTATGTGACGTTTGTGTCGTCATTCTCGAACGGCGGACGACCGACAAGAAACTCGTAAGTGAGTACACCCAAACACCATAAATCGACCGCATCTGTGTATGGCTGATGCATGACCATCTCCGGTGGCAGATAATCCAATGTACCACACATTGTAGCGCGTCTGACATTTTTAAATATTTATTTCCGTTAATCAATTATCGAATTAGTATTTAAGTTATTACAAGATCAATACTTTAGGTAATTCACATTAAAACTCATTGTAAGTTAACAAAAATTTGTCAGAACCCACTACAGGGCAATATTATTACCGTAATATTCATTTTTGGGGTAAACATTGTGTCAAATACAATAGCTCTTAGGCTTTTTAATTTATGAAGTATCAAACGAACGCAAATGCACGTTCATTTATCATCTAAATATATATTCAATAAATTTGGGCAAACTTAAGTGAAAGTATGTTAAGTATATAAAAATATAAGAATAGTGTACGAATAGTTGAATACCTGGATGACGGCGCGTGAACAGACCAACCAAAGTCCGCAATTTTTAGCTCTCCATTATATCCCAATAAAATGTTTTCTGGTTTAATGTCTCTATGAATTACTTTCCTCTCGTGACAGTATTGAAGTGCGGCAATCATTTGCGAGATATACTGAAATAATTACCAAATTAATAACAAGCGATATAACTCGCAACAAACTCAATATGACTTACAATAGATGACTGTTGATCATCGAAGTGAGACGCCTTTCGCAACACATTATAGAGCTCACCCTTCGGCGCGTACTCCAGAATCAGATACACTCTCGTGTTGTCGTAAAAGTAGCCAAACAGGCGAAGAATGTTTTCGTGCCTGAGATGCGCCTGAATCTCGATTTCTCTCCTCAACTGGTGCTGAACATTATTCTTGACGAGTTGCGACTTAAACAATACCTTAAGCGCAACAATATATCGACTTTTCTTATCTCGCGCCAAATAAACGTTTCCAAACTTTCCTTTTCCGAGCGGACGTCCGATTTCGAAGTCATTCAGTGACCACTTTCTGAAATCAAATCATTCGTAATGTTTGTTAGATTATTGAATAAAGTATTGATATGAATCAATACCTCACGTGATTATCAGTGGTATTAGTAATGCTGTTCTCAATCAACGATTTGTGTTGCAGAATGTTCTGCTCGTACAACGGTTTGTGACTCACTTCTATTCCCGAATCCATTGTAGATCGCAAACGCAATTATTAATTAAAACTAACGCTTAAAATATGATTTTGACTAAATTTAAAATAGCTTTTAAAAAGCGCATTAAACGTGTGATATTTTTGCTAAAGTAACAAAGCATTCAAATATTTGACGTTAAGTTTGAATAAATGTTTGACCAATCAGAGCAATGCGAGTATAAATATTGCATTTAATGCGTCGTCCAATGATGTAATGTTTTAGTACACACTTTTCTCACAATCAATAAAGTTACGAATTTGCAGCAAACTGATTGGATAATACTTTTAAAATCGAATTACATAATTGGTTGATTTAAGTTAAAACTAGTGTTATCCCGTTTGCTTCGCAAACATTTAAAAATTAGACATTAAAAATTGAAATAATTAAATTAACTCGTATATCTTCGAATGGCTTTAACAGCTGTATTTATTTTAATGACATTTGTATTTTCCCGTAAGATAGCGGAAGTAGACTATTGCACGAAAACAATTCACTTAACGCAAAAATAAAGGGCAAACCCGACGAGTTTGTATAAAAAGTTAGTTCCATGGGTACACTCTAGAGGTTGAAAAATATTCATTTTTACAATTCCCTCCCTCCCGCAGTTAGTATAGTCAATTCCCACGGGTCCCACTCCCGCGCATAGAAAATTACCCTGTCAGCCGCTCCCGCCCGCAATTCCCGCAAAATGCTGTTTTTGCATTCAAATTTCAATTAAAGTATAAAATTCTAAAATAATTTATACGAAAATTTACTTAGAATATACTCTATGGTATATATATATATATATATATATTGACACAGTCAGTTATTTTAATCGAAAAACTTTATGGAAATTTCATGGGCCACGAAAAATTATAAAAATCAAACGACAATTTTGGGTGATATTTACAATTTTTCCGACTTATGGGAATTTGCGGGAGTTTGCGGGAATCCCTCCCATCCCGCAAATTTTTTAATCTTTTCTATTCCCTCCCATCCCGCAAATATTTGAGGTGATCACACTCCCTCCCGCTTCCCGCGGGTCCCGCTTTCAACCTCTAGTACACTCTGTAAACTCAGTTTTTACCCCCAGATGAATGGAAAACTCAATTTCTATATGCAATTTCTAAAACTAAATGCTGTTTTTAAATTTTTTTATTTTATGTGAGAAAAACCCATTTTATAGCACATTTTAAACCCATTTTATGTCTGACTTTTTATACCACACTCTTATGTGGAATAAGGTCTACGGTATTAACATCTCAAACAGTGTTTATATGAATTATAATTCTTGTTTAAATTAAATAATAGGAACTAATACTGGAATTAAATACAGTATTTTGTTAAAACGATATAAAGAATACTATATTTACTTTTAATACTTAGTATATTAAGTTGTAAATAAAATAAATCAATTTTAATCAACTCGTATTTAATTTTGCTCATATCCAATATCCACTCCAAAATTTCATAAAATTAGTCAATGTTAACCTAAAATTGGATTAATGACATTCAATGCTAATTATTAGTTTAAAAAATTTATCAATTGGTTATCATATAAATATAAAAATGTTAGAAATAATAAATAAAAATTAACTTAATAATAAAGAAAGCTCATTTAAAAAGTTCATTCTTTCGTTGTAAACTAACTGAACCACACATAAATCAACTAAATTGTGCTCAATTTCGCATTCCTTCAGCCTTTGGCTCACTTGAGAAAAAGCTTTGCTAAAAAAATTTCGCGGCGAACTGACAGCGAGCGGAGGTATGCCGACAGCCATTGCCATCGATGACGAGTCGCGTTTCGGTGTAATCAGAACGAGTGGCAGTTGAAAACATTTCTGGCTTTTGGGGTTTGAGGCGGCGTTCGCGTGCAGTAAATAACGCGCCAACGCTTTCAGACACGAAGTGTGACAAAATAGTGTGGCGTCTGGTGTGCTCTCGTCGATAATCACGTACCAGAACTGGCCATTCATTAAATTGATTTGTTTCGAATCGATAATGATGTGCACCTGTTTCATAATCGCCTTTAACTGAATCTTCGCCAATTCGAAACCAGACTCCAGTAATTCGATGTTATTCCACGATAGACTGTCGAGTGCGTCGAAAAACTTTTGATTATCGCGCTTGTCTTTGTCAGTAGACTCTAGTAATGCTCGCACCGCTAACGACACGTCGCAAGAGTTATACTTATGCTTATAACCACGACTGGCGATAAAAGAGTGTCCCATTAACTGCGTTACGCCGTACTTATCGCACAGTTTATTAATCCATTCTTTCACATTAGTTCTCAGCTCCAAATCCATTGCCGAAAATTTTTGCTTACACTGCGATAATGGCAAACCCAATTCAGCCAGAAATGATAGCATTCTCTTGTGTCCGCGAAGTTTCCATATTTTAAACTTACACGACACGTACATTGAGTGACGAAGACTCTCGTATATCGACCAGTGACGGTAAAGCGTGATTTGCAAGTCTGTCTCGTAGCTCACGGCTAAATGATTGTTAATCGTAACACAATTCACATTATCATTATTATTGACAATCGTTGCGAGCGCTGTTCCGTTGCCACGAATATTCCTCAATCGCGTCATCGCGTCTTTAAGATACCGACACTGTCTGTCGTGCAACTGTTCACCTATTTTTCCGTTAATAAACTGATCGGAAACACCGATAATGGCTAACCATAATAGTTCGTTGTTATCCTTGGATAACTTCCAGCACAGATCGAAGAATGTGAGCGCAGTTGAGTACGAGTGGTAACTGAATTGAGTGTATTCGAAGAGCAATCGTTTACGGGTTTGTTCCCATTTGTGGCGTTCCTTTCGTTTCTCCAACTGCTCTAACGATAGCGTTCTTGCGTCCGATTCGTCGTCATAGTCCTCCTCGTCGTCCGAATCTTTGAATAACTCTTCATACGTTGGAATCGACGCAATATCTTCCTCGTCGTCGTTAGCGTTAAGACTTGTAGAGATAATGGAAACTTGTTGATCACGATATACATTGTAGACGTCAATCGGTCGATGACTGTCTGCGATAAATATTTTCACGTGTTTTTCCGGATTAAGAAGTTCGATGATATCGATGGTTATACCGATATTGATTAATAAAATAAAATGAATGCGATCCAAGTGCTCTTTGTATGAGCGCAACAATTGCTCCAACGTATTGATCGCAACAATAGTGTACTGAATGTGATCGCATTCAAACAAGTGTTGAATGAGTTTTGTGGCACATATCGCGTCGATGTCGTGTCCCACAAATACCAGCACTCGCTTACGTGCCGATGCTATCACGTCGTAAAACTGTTTCTTATTGTCTTTTATAAACATTATTTTTCAATCATGTTTTTATATTTACATGAAATGAATATAAATAATAAATAAATTAAATATAAAATAAAACGACTAATAGAGACAAAACCATAACAAAACACTGGTTTTAGTGTTAACGCGCCAAAAACTTTGCGACCGTTTTACCATCAATAAATGTTGAACACACACACACACGTCGCTTATGATTGCTTTCACAGATATGCGCACTCAATGCTCTAAAGTGTATAGTGTAACAGTAGTCTACAGTGCAGCTCATTTAGAAGTTACACACTGTCTGAATTAGACTAGTAAACGGGTACAAGTGTCGGTTCAGGTCAAGTTTTCTAAATTTTTAGAGAAACCCGATTTAATAATATTTATACTATAGTTTTTAACAAAAAAGCGCATAAATTATATAAAAATTATCAAATTACTACTTTACACATTAGTATTTCAAAAATTTCATTTATTTCAAATACATTATCGTTTTAACTTTAGACAAAACGCCCAAATGTATAATACCCTAAGCCTCTTTATTTATATTGTTATGCCCCT
>JAQIVF010002798.1:0-10345 GCA_034698365.1 Steganacarus magnus | reverse complement strand
TAAATGCGGTTCACTCTCTAGAAAATTAATTTCGTTCCTCTAAATGATTTTTGTTTTTCAAAGATACCGTACTTCATTAAAATGAGGGTTTCTTTAAATTAAATTAATTAAGTGAATCTTGTATTTATATTCTCATTAAATAAATAAAAAATTGATAAATTTATTGTATCATTTTAGCGGAAAATTTTCCAATTAGGCTGTATTGGAATTATATTGGAATCCTATAGATTCGTATTTCACTGTTTGTTTTTCAATCAATACATTATAATAAAACTTTATTATAAAATGAATTCAAGTATACGGTAAATGAAAACGAAATATATTTAACTTATACTAATGTGTCAGAAAATTTTCGCGTATTTTCGTGTAATACATGACACGTGACACAATCGAGTAAATTTACATTTTGAATTTACCATTAATTGGTTATAAATAGCCAAATTTTGAACATTAATTAATCCCTAGAATTCTAATTTTTCAAATTTTGTCAGTCTTTATTCGGTAACAATAATTTAATACAATTCACATTTTAACCTTTCATTTTACAGCAAAATATTCGAAGAAATCAATAATATTGGTGTGTTAAAGCATGCAACAGGTATCGCACGGTCGTCCAACGACTTAAGTGCGGATATATTTATCAAAGGAACGCGGATTTTAAGTCAACAGAGTTTCTAGACTATAATATGTTTGGGGATTGACCTAAAATTATAATTAAGTTTCAATACTTTTAAGGTATAGAGATATTTCTAACTCAATGATTCAGAAAGTCTTACTCGGATTTTAATTTTTTGTTCGATAAAAACAAGTATCAAATATTATTGAATGATCGTATTTGGTTGTAATTGTATTGTCAAGTTAAAGCTGAACAATGATGTACAATTATTTTAATAAATTATGAAATTCACACATATTGAAGAAGTAACTTTTTAATTTATAGATACAGTATACTGTATTGATAAAACAGTGAAACAATGCAGATTAAAAATTGATTGAAAAACTGTAAGACTATATTCAATTCAGTAAAAACATGCATTAAATAATTGATAAATTGCTTTTGTTTCACAAAACCAATCTAAAAAACCTATTAATTATTAGATACATTAATAAAAATGTTATTACTTAATGAAAAACGTTGTATTAGTTTGGACAGCGTCAGCAAAAACCAATGTCATTTCAGTATAAAACAGCTTTTATGGCCAGACCAGTAATACATACGTGTTAAATGATTAATGAAAAAAAGAATTACTTTGTGATAACCACATGCCTAGAGAAATATACACTTTATTTATATACCGTTAAGCTATTTACTTTCCCTGTTTTTTTCTCTTCTGTTATATATATGCACGAATATAACTTATATATTAAAATATCTAAAATGAATACTGAAACAAAATTAATCTACAGTATGTTTATGTTCGGTTAAAAAAACATATTCGGGACTTCATATTATATAATAGTATGAGTTTCTAAAGTCAAAAAATAAAAAATAAATTCAAGTCGTAAATATAGTCGTATGGTAAAATAAAGATAAATGACTTGTAATCCTTACTTTACTATAGGGTTAAATTCTTATTGGGTTTTATAATTTGTTTAGATTATATAAATTCATTAGATTTTATTTTTATTGTCAGAATTTTTTTAAAAGTTTGTATAAATTTAAAAAATTTGCAAAGTTAATAATTTTGGAATTGGTACTCATATTTACATTATATTACACAATTAACACACAAATTTGAGCGTATAATTATTTCTCACGACACTAGCGAATCAATTGTTTAAAGTCTTATAAAATTAATTTCTGAGCAAAACTAATGTTTAAAGAAATAAAGAGAAATAATGCTTTAACAGAGTGTAAAGACATTTTAAAATATCATTAATTATATAAAGTTCGGTAGTGAAGCGAGAGAATAATGATAGTAATAAAAATGAATTCTTCCTCACACTATCTGTAATTTTAACGGTGTTGTAAAACTTGATTGTTTAGCATCTGGATTATGTGTTGAAATATAACCGAAACATTATATCCATTGCATGATTTATTATACATTGAATAATAAGACGGTTATCACATACAAAAACTTAGTGCACAGATAACGCAGCAAAGTTTATAAAAACAAAAAATAAAAAAGAGATTTCACTCTTAAATTTCTTTTTTTGGTTCACAACATTTTCTTATTGTTATTTTTAGTAAAATATACACCCATAGTGTTCAATAACTATTTGACAGTTTGGAAATTTATTAAAATAGATGCGATATGTAAAATACATCGCGTAAATGCATCACTGAATAAAATTGTCTACAGACACGTCAATGTTTAAAGTCTTCTCTATGATAGAGATTTAAAGTTCTGTTTTTTGATTCCCATTCCATTTAAACACTATGTATATCTAAAAATTTTCAAATAAAATACACTTAAACTGAAACTACTAAACTTAATAATTTTATTGAATAAATAAAATTTTAAGATTTGTTGTCTTAACTTACAATTTAGTATTTTTATTCTTAAATGCTGAAGTATTTTCGCATATTCTCTTCTTATCTCCGAAATAGCCACCAAATACCATCCCTCAACTAAATTGTATTTATTGGAAAAAATATTCATATTAACTTACGTTATCAGTACGTCAGCAATTGTTCACTTCCTAAATGATTGCTTTTATGATGACTAAAAATGAAAGTTTGCTTCGTTAGAAATTACGGCGACAGACTTAAAATAAATTCCCAATGATTTCTACTTATTTGAATTTAATTTATTATTATTAGTTTCGGTATTATTATGGATAGTCTAGTGCGCACATATTTGTCGGAATTCACTAAATTATTATATCCATAAGTGTACATTAACAAAGTGCTCGTAAAACTTATTTCGCTAACATTAACGTCTTAATCATAAGGGAAATTAGTGATTACGAAATTTTATTACTATTGCTTTTACGCTATAAATAAGATCCACTATTAAAGAATATTTTCTGTGCGTATTTACGCTATATTTTCACTGATTTAACATTTTTAGCTTAAAGAAATGTAATCAACAAATTTAAAATGAAGTTATATTGTCGACATACAACTTAATTTGTGATGAGTAAACTCTACTTAATGATTAGTAGACTAAACAATCTATTTAGCCTTTGAAAATATTTCTTTTTAAGTGTATAAAAAAATCAAACTAAATAATGCCTATAATTACAGTAAAAATACACGATTATAGATGCACCGCAGAGTTTCACATGAAAGTAAGTAATAAAACATCAATTTTCTAAGTGCGATGTTCCGGTTTGACTCATTTTATAGAAAAAAATCGATTTTAACCTTAGCCCATACATGGTGTTCTTGATTGAAAATTCAAAAAATATGTAAACACTTTTTAAAACTCGAACCATTCGATGAGTACACTTTTAGGTTGGAGACAAAACTAAAATTTTGTGCAACAAGGCTATACATTAAGTGTTTACATATTTATAGTACTTATTTAAGTGTTTATGAAAATTACTTATTTCGTTTTAAAATTTTTTAATGAATTAATCAGTATTAATTAATTTGATTAAATTTGATTTTAAAAATTTATTTTGTGTAATTGTGTTTGTTATGTATAACTTGTATATACTGGATTTTATTTCATTGATTCATTTACTTCTAAGTCTCCAACTTTATCACTTACTCGGTTGTTTTAACAGTACCGTAATATACTGTTTCAGAATAAATTTCTCTGAAAATCCTTAATATCCTAAATATAAATAATATACAATTAGTATAACTGATGCATTAATTTAATACATTTTAAAAACATAACTTATAATTAACTAGTATTAACCATTATTATATAATATTATTACATTTATTTAGTTTTGATGCTCATTAGTTTTGTGTAACTAAAGTAACCTGTACTGTATGTACTGTATCGTATACCATAAGTTAGAGTTTTGACATTTGAAGAAACCAATGTTTCTTTTCATTCTCCTCTTCACTTTTATTAACATTAGTTGTCTTTTTTAGATGGAAAGCGATTTCTCAGAATCTCTAGTCTCCAATAATAATAACATTTACAATAAACTTGACTTTAATAAATTCGTCGATATACCTACAGATTGGTTTTTATTTACACAATAATCAGAATGACACTCAAGGCAACGTTTTTCGGTGAGCTATTACTATATTAGTCAGTAGCAACACATCGGTTATCCCTTCTGAGTGCCACTTCTCAACGATTCCAAAAAGATCCTTGATTTTTTTTTGACTAAAAAAATCGGTGTTATAACACTGACATAAAATTAACCAAAAAATTGCGTAATTTTGAAATAGGTATAATTGAATATTTTCGAAACAATAGAAAATAGAAAGAAGATATCCTCAGAGAATATCTCTAAATTAAGTAAAACATTAAGTATATAAAAACTCGAAGCGAAACGTGAGCATAAACTATTATTAGGGTTGATTAGTTTTTTGAGTAAATTCGAGAAAATGTCTTTTTATTTATTTATCCAGAATAAAAGTAAAAACGAGAGATGAGCGCACTTATTATCTCTCGTATCCATTTACGATTTATTTTCTTTAATATCATTTAAGTGTTTAAAGTGTTTATAGAAAAATTGAAGTACGTTTCAACAAATTATGCGCACGCTTTATTAAAAAATAAATTGGAATTAAGAGAGTGTTGCTAAGTTATGAGTGAAAAAAAGAAAGTGAAATAGAGATCATTTTTCAGCGTGCGATTGTTATGAAATATATATATAGTGAATAAAAATATATAGCACTTAAGCACGTTATGAAAATGTGGTGGATTAATAAAATTATCCATTGTTATCATAATTCCAAAGTTTTAATTAGAAATAGTTTAGAAAATTTAGTGCGACAATTCAATTGACGTCAGTAATGAGATAAAAATTTTAAATAATTTAGAGTATTCTGAACGTCAAATATTCAATAAATTCAAATAACATTATTAGGGTTATGATAATCGTTAATTATCGATTCTTTAAAATCATTCTTAATCATATATTAAAGTAGATTCATATATTATATATACGTATAATATAGCTTAAAAAACTTAAAAAACATGATTTTTTCTAACGATTTTTTAGATATCTAACGATTTTATTTTTTTTTCTAACGGTTGAAATTTTTTAACATTTCTTTATTATTAAATCCAAAAATATATAATTTGTCGTTAAAATCAGATGAATTTTCACAGTGGGCGTATTTTATACATATTTTTCAAGGTAAATAAATTATTTTAAAAAATTTTGAAATTTTTTTTAAGTTCGTTTAATTTCCGTTTATATCCGATAGGTTTGATACATTATAGAGCAAAATGTTATAAAAATTTAACTACTAAACTCGATCATATTATTATTTTTTGCGTTAATTAAATTTCTTGGTTGTTTACGAAACTTTTTTTAACGATTTTCCTAACGATTTCGGCATTTTTTTCTAACTATTAAAATTAAATATTAGTAATTTGTGATTTTGTGACTAATTTTTAAAATCTTTAATTAAGTGTTCTATTAAGGGATTATATTAATTATATTAATAGAGAGATTTTGGTATACACTCAAACACTTACATCTAAATAAGTTTAATTTTTGATTTAATCCTCAATAAAAAAAATTCAGAGATAGTGTAATATTAAAATTTAGTATTTAGATTTTTTATTTAATCTCAAAATCAAAGTGAGTTAATTCGGAATATGTTCGTTTTGTGTTATATTTATTATGCCATTATTAAGTCTTGTAAAATAAATTAAGACTAAACAAGAAAAAAAACAAGAACGAACAAAGAACGAAGAAATTCCGATTGAGCTCACTTTGGTTTTTTTGTGAATTAGAATTTCTGTTCATAATACGCTTTGTAATCATATTAAAATTAGCTTTAATAGGTTACTTCCAAGAATAAAAATTGAATTATTTGAATGCTTTGTTGTGTTTTGGAAACTCCCTTTTTTATCCAAAAGTTTGGTGGTATTTTAATTAAAAATTTTGTCTGTTACAAACGAATTTATTAAATACTTTGAATTCAACAGAAACATTCGAATTCATTTTACAAAAAGTCCAAAAAAACACAGATACTATAAAAACAAAACTATTTGACAATATTTTTACTTTGAAAATAACACAAAGTCAAATATTGCAACAAACATTGTAAGTTGTTTGTAAAACTAATAAGATTTTAATGTAGATACTAATCATTAAAGTTCTCGTCGGTTTGACACTTGTCTAACCGACCCGAACAGCTAAAAAGTTTTTAAAAATAAACCGAACCGCTAAACCGCGGCTTAAACCGCCAAACCGCCAGCTGATAAATTATTGGCAATAATTTATTGTTTAAAAGTATCATAAAATACAAAAATTGTTAATTTTCACAAAATTTTAATCTTATAAACTACTTTAGACGAATTAAAAAACTTATTAGGCTTATAAATAAATAAATATTCTTATTTGAAAGTTTTTCAAAAAGTTGAAAAGAGTCAATTATACTTATTTACATATTTATTCTTAAGAAATTTGGCGATTTTTGTATGTTTTCTGCAATTGGCGGTTTTGCGGTTTAACCGCGGTTTTAAAATTAATGAAACCGAAACTGCTCATTTGACAAAGTTGTCGGTTTAAACCGAAGAACTGTATGAACAAACCGAACCGAACTGATATTAAACTCGATAACCCGAAAACCGAGAGCAAAAGTTTTTTGAACAAATACAGTTTTTTGAATGTGCAATAATCTTCAATACTCTTATGTTATACTTTAGAGGATAAACAAATTTTAATGCATACAATTAGAGCTGGGCGCGGATGCGGATTTAAAAAAATTTTAGCGATTTTTGCGGATACGGATAACTAAAAATAATTATTATGCGGATGCGGATAGGGTCGGATAAACAAATTTTTTGCACGGATGGATACGGTTCGGATAATAATTATATTACAAATCCGCGGATTATCCACCATTATCCGCAAACTAAATTTTACATAGTTTATGTTGAAAATAATGCATAATTTATGCAAACTTGTACAAAATAAATACTGAAATTCATGCATACTTATATAATTTCAAACTATTACGTAAAAAAGTCTATTATTGAATGTTTCTTCATTAAATATTAACTCAATAATGAATTACCAAATAATACATACTAAGTGTTTAATATCTTTTATAAGTTTGCGGATATCTGTGGATTATCCTCGCGAATTGCGGATATGCACCAAAATTATTACTGCGGATGCGGATCGGGTCGGATAGAATTTAAATTTTTGCGGATGGATGCGGATCGTGATTTTTCTCATCCGCGCCCAGCTCTATGATACAATATAGTAAAATTCTGTTAATCGGGTTTTAAATTTATTAACGGGTTTTAGTTAGTTTACTTTTATTAACTGAACCGAACCGAGTTTAAGAAATATGTAACCGAACCGATTACAAACCCGTCGGGTAAAACCGACGAGTTGCCCGAACCTTATTATGAAGTGTTGTGCTACTGGAGTGAGGTGTTTATCTGTCTTCTGGGATTTACCAACATATTTTTATCTTAATTAAGGGATTTCATATTTTAGCATAATAATAGGATTTTATCTGTCACTATCTTTAATACTATTTTCCAATATCAGTTGTTATTGCGGATGGACTATATTAAGTTAATAATCTGTCTATCATTATCCATATTTTTTTTAAAAATCATGAAATCCCTTATTTTGAAATATTTTTATGGCTCAGCATATATGTTGCTAGCAGTTAAACCTCGGACTTTCGTGACAGTTTAAAGCGATAAAAGACTCATGGACCTTATTATAATAACTCTTGTTGATTTGCAATCTTTATATACTATTTAAAATAGTATCATATATGTTAATAATATATATATATATAAACTTTTAAAATATATATTAAAATAAACTTTTAAGAAATATGTAACTTATTCAATCAACTTTTGCTATGTTATGCTAAAGTATATATTTTATCGATTCAAGTTTTGAAATATCATACACATTCTAACCAAACTAAAATTAATATTAGAAAATCACTAAATCAGAAACATTATATATCTTTTTCTTAATTAAAACCAATGGTAAAAATTATTGGTTTATTACCGAATGCATAGAAAATTTTATTTGAATGCCAAAACTAATGCCGAAAGCATGTAATAGTATAAAATGTCATATTATTTGACATTTTGTCGTTTATTAAATTATTTTATTAGG
Source organism: Steganacarus magnus (assembly GCA_034698365.1). NCBI lineage: Eukaryota > Metazoa > Arthropoda > Arachnida > Sarcoptiformes > Steganacaridae > Steganacarus > Steganacarus magnus. The sequence goes on along the minus strand of JAQIVF010002798.1, from coordinate 2,155 downwards.
AAGTGTTGAGTTTAAACAGATCTGAAGGCAAAGAAAATTAGTGTCAGAATGCAAAAGAAATGTATACAAGTTTATAGATTTGCTACAAGAAAAACTATAAATATTTTTGAAAACTACTCAGTAACGTAATGCAAAATAATTCAGACTAACGTTAGTATTACAAGTATGTAAAACGCGAGCATAACTTTCCTTTAAACTAAACTACAATTTATTGTATACACATTTATTAAAACATATTTGCAGATATACTTTGGTCACCAATAAGTCGAGCTCATGGATTTTATCATATTAGTCCTAACGTTAGCAAAAATATTGTCTAAATTTCATAAACGTTAAGTAAAATATATGATCACTCTATCCTTTCAAAAAGTGAGTTTTTTATGATTGCTTATTCTTATGAATTTTGTATTTTATATTTAATGATGTACTGTAGATTCGCTTTGGATTTATCGAGGAAATGGAAAAAATACAAATTTTTATGGAATTGTGAGGAAAAGTAAAATTTTTCAAGATTCAGTAAAGTTTTACATCTTCACTGTAAGCTCAATGAACATTTATCCATGCGATAGTGATCGGCTAAAAAGCTCCAGATTTGATATGTAAATTGCAAAAAGTGAGCATTAATCTTTCTTAAACTAACATAACCGATAAACATAAGCATAAATTTAAAAAAACAAAAAGCAGAGCAAACCAAAAGATTTAATCAAAATTGCTCATCTATTTGGATCACACTCTTTGAAACAATGTAAATCTAAACCATAAATGTATATTAGCTTATTATCTAATAATTAATTACGCTTATAATACAAGACCCTTTAAAACCTGAATGACTTTTTTCAGTAGTAATAGTCGAATATTTCTATTTAGATTTTAATATTATTTTCAAAAATAATTATAGTATTTATAACACAAAACACCACACAATATAATTAATTCATGCTTTTAGCGTTATTAAAAGATCAACTATTTTGTTAATTTTCTATTAGATTAGCATAATAGGATAAAAATAAAGATAAAAAATTATAACTCACTTTCATCCATACAAAACAATGCCTATATTGCCTGAATATTAATAAGTATTATTTATTTTATTCTCATCTCATTTTGTTTAACTTCTAAAACAAAAGAAATTTATGAATAAATTTCAATTTCATGCATCATATAAATATTTAAATATACAGTTTATGTGACATTCAGTTTGTAAAAAGCATAACCGCGTACACACATAATACCCAAATCCGCACACATAGTATAATAACTTTAGGTAAGTCCTTAAACTGATTTTACATTTAAATTCGGCGCTTCTCCGAAATCATTTAAATAATAACTATTTATCCAATAAAAGCTTTAAGATATTTATTGCACCGACATTAACGTCATATCTACTGAATAACAATTTCGGTGAGTTTATTATAGACTACACCCTTAAACACGAAAGTTACATTCATAGAGAGCTCACTTTGATATGTTAAACGAATTTTGAAAGAATAAATATTAAAATTATATGACCGTTGTTTAAAAATTTTGCTTAGAAAAATAATTTAAACGAAATAAATACTAAAAGTTTTCAGCTAACAAAAGATTTATGGAAGTAAAAATATTTATAAAAATTTTGCTAACGGTATATTAAAATTGAGGGTTAATTGTTGACACATATTTTAATTCTGACACAAATTGCTTTTAATCTTTTAAATCCTCTTTTATCGCAAAAATGTCTCCTATTTTTAAATCCCTTTATTAATAAAAAGGAGCCCTTTTGTCTCGAAAAAGCCTCCTATCAAAAAGGACACACGTTTGGACAGTGTTAAAAAAAGATAGCTAAAAATTTTGTGACGATTTTTGTCTTCTATATGTTTGTCTAACTTTAGATCTGTGGCATACAATCTGACGATTAAATTTAATTGTCTTACCTATGTGATTAGTCGGGCTTATCGAATTGACAATGTCTGTCCGTATGTCTGAGACATTATCATAAGTCTAAGAGGTCTATCAATTCCTTACTATATCTTAATACTTATTATTAGTCTGAATAGTCGTCACATTAGAATATGAATTACTAAAAATTCCGCTAAAATAACAATAATTAAAACCCTTTTTCCATAATTCTAACAATGTTTAAGAAAGTGAGCTCTATTATGAATGTTCTGGTCATGTC
>JAQIVF010002797.1:0-10345 GCA_034698365.1 Steganacarus magnus | reverse complement strand
TTTATATTATTTTAGTGTATCCTTGAATGACCATCCAGTTATTAGTATCATAGTATTATTAGCATTATCATTGTAATGCATTATCGAAAATCCTATTTTACTAATTCAATAGTTGGAAGTAACAAAATCGGACCTTGAATTCTTTCTTTCAAATAATTTATTGGGTGAGGCATTAAATGTGCAAAATATGTTTTATGCTATTAGTATGTAAAAAAATCCTTTAACACGCCTTCACAAAATTGTCAGAAAAAATTGGCTCATTTCTATGCATTACTAAAAGCGTTATGATATGTTTAAAAATGTATAAATTTTAGTGAGTATAACAACAACAACAAAATATTTCAGCTGTTGTCCAACGTATAAAAAATTGGTTGAAGGACACAATACAACGGGGAAATAAGAAATAAGTGTCAGAAAAATGTGCCATAGTTTTGATGAGTCCTCAATTTTTTAAATAATTATTATTATTGTTTTCTGAATTTAAAATCAGAATAGCAATTATGAATAATAGATTTGCCTTATCTTTAGAAAATCTTTTTACTGTGTGTGTGTCTGTGAATGTATTAACAATGATCGGTTTTGTGTGCACAAACCGGAGGCGAGTTACTGTACTAATACAGGGGTTTTACTTCGCCTATTATTTTTATTACAAGTTCAATCAATTGTATATCCAGCTGTCAATGACTGCTTTTAGTGGTCGTGCAACTCAAACAATTTTCTTATCCACCCTAAAAACAGTTTCTGTTTCTGAATGACGTACGAATCAGATAACTGTTATTTCTGATTAAAATTACTAGTCGTTTATGAATTAAGAATCACAATTTTGCCATTTAGCAGTCACAATCAATTTGTGTTAATAAATTTGCCGTTGAAAACTTTTATTTTAAAAAGAAATCATTTAGCAATAAAATGTAATATTTACAACAAAATAAAAATTAAAATAAGTATTTTTAGCTCACTTTATATATAAAGGAGAGCTTATGGATTTGACAATGTCTGTCTGTCCGTCTGTCCGTCTGTCTGTCTGTCTGTTCGCAGTCCTCTTAAGTCCAAGAAGTCTGCCACTTACAAGCTATATCTTAATACATTGTAACATACATGAGACAACATAATAGTCTGATTAGTTATCACATTATAAACTTTCTATGAGTAACAATGTGCTAATGTAACAATTATTAAAACGCTTTTAATATAATCCTAACAATACATATTAAAGTGAGCTCTCTATGAATGTGTCGTTCTTGTTTTGTATATAAAAATATAAAAAATTGTTGTTGATATTTGTTTAGTTTTCGAGACCCCTTTTCTTTTTGACCGAAACTCAAAAAAATTATCGATAAAATTAGATAAATATTCACTACCATTAAAATATTTTCAAATTTTATATCATATATGAGTGAAAAAAATATATAAAAAATATAAATCAATATTTTGGCACTTTTTAGTCATTATAATTTAAAATATTTCGACCAAAGATGATCATAAATAATTTTGCTCGCTTGTGAATGATGCGCTATTTTAAACCTGATAAGATGATGCGCTAACACTTACTGGATGTGACCTAAATTTACTTTTCGTAAAACTCTGATTAAAACAAGTATTTTCATACCCGCTAAATATTTATCTAAAGTAATAGTATTTTTTTATTAACTGTTTGATAAATTATTATTAATCCTGTTTTCATTATCACCCGCTGATATAATAGCAAATTAGGTTTGAAATTAATTGATGTTTTGATTGTTAACTTTTTTATTTTTATCAAAATATTATAAAATATAAAATACAGTTAATAAAAACATTTTAACCATGAAATAAATAAATGGTAAATAAAAAACCTTTTAAAATTTTTACGCGTAGTATAAATTATTTACTGGAAATGTTAGCATAAATATTAATTATTTCTGTTAAAAAGTAATAAGTGTCAAAATAATTTGCCATTGTTTTAATAATAGCAGTAATAACTGTAAATTAATAATTATTTTAATTGTTTTCAGAGCAAATAAAATAGAATTTAAATTCAGAGCATAAAATGTTAGTTCCTTTAAATTTTTACTATGTATGTGTGAAAGCTTCAACAATGGTTTTGTGTGCACAACTCTTACAATACAAAAGTTTTTTACTTCCACTTTTATTTTGAATACGAGTTCAATCAATTGTATATATTGCTATCAATGACTTCTATTATGTTGTCGTGCAACAAACTTTTCTTCTCCACCCAAAAAGAAAGTTTCACTTTCTGACGTATGAATCAAATATTTCTCGTTAAATTTACTAATCATTTTATGATTTGATCACAAATGAGTTGAATTTAAAATTTCAATTTTAGCAAATAGTTAGTTGCAAATTGTTAACAAATTACTTTTTTTTCGTAAGCTTTAATTTTAACGCGAGTTAGTTCAACAAACTATGAAAAATACGTGCATTTATCTAATGATAACTTGAGAATGAAATCTACTTTAATCCCCTAATGCTTAATGAAGGTGATCTAAATTAACTTTTTTTAATTGAATTAAAATAAGTTTTTTTTCTTATACCAATAAATATTTATTTAAACAGTATTTTTTTGATTGTATAAAGAGAAATTTATACTAGTAGTATGCTATGTTAAAGAGATATTTTAAATTATTTTTGAATTAAAATTTCAGGCTAAATATTTTTTGTTGTTGATATTTTTGACATCTCATTACTATACAGTGAAAAGAAAACTATAAGCTAAAATATTACTAGCAATTTTGTTACATAACTATTTCAATCATTTTGGCGAAATGTATGCACTTTTTGAATTCACAGCTAAAATTTTTTGACAGTCAGAATACTACGTACAAGTTAAGTACTATTGCATAAATATCTGTATAGTTTTTCAAACTTAAGAATAAACTTTTCTCAAATTTAAATAAACAATAGACAAATAATTAAAAATAATTTGTTTTAATAAATTTGATTGAATTTAAATTACAGTACAGATCAAAAAAAAAGGAAATAATTTAATTGCAAATACAAAATAATCAACAATTTAAGTGAAAAGCCATTTACTTAAACGAAAATCTATTTCTTGACGAGTGTGTACGAACTGTAACCATAACCGAGTGGAGCGCCATAATAACCACCATAAACGCCTGGTGCTGCCAATGGAGCGGCATATGGGGCTACATATGGAGCTGCATATGGAGCTGCATATGGTGCTACAAGTGGTGCGGCATACGGGGCGACAAGCGGTGCGCCGTAATATCCAGCAGCATATGGCGCAACGTAACCTCCGATCGCAACGGTGGCAAATGCGAGAAAAGCGACTGCGAACTGTTAACGAAATGTAAAGATTACGTAACTGTAAACATTTTAAGCAATTTTCAACTTCACTCACCAAGAATTTCATTTTTGAGTGTATAAAGTGTTTTTGTTAAGTTTTGTTACTTAAAAACTTGAGAGCAAACTTATGACCGATAACAGCATCCAACGTCGCTCTTTTATATTCATTTTTTCTCTCCACAGTTTCCTTGACAGACCGCATCGTTTTACTTTTCACTAAAACAACTTTCGAAAATCCCTTTTCTTGAATACGTAACAGATCAGATCAGATCAGTTCGGGTGGTTTACTACTAAACCTTGGATCCAATAATTTTTTGAATGGGCGCGGCATTAATAATGGACATAATATGTTTGGATGAATGAAAAAAGATCCGTTTAACTGCCTTCGCATTAATTAAACGCAAAAAAATTAGTTCAAACTGTAAGCTGCGTGAAGTCATAACTTAAGCGTAATAAATGATATTATGTATAAATATTTGCGCAAACAGAAACACAAACACCTAGAAATTACGATATGCTGTCCAGTAAAAGGCTGTTCTGAAGGACGGAGAGAGGAAAAGAAAAGAGAAAAAAAGCGTCAGAAAATATGTGTGCCATTAATCCGATGGGTTATCAATTCATACGTCTGACGGTTATTGTCTATGCATACCAATTAACGTCACAAACACTAGTTATGGATAGTTTTTTTTATCGTTTTAAAAAATCTTTATGTTGACGCCAGTAATCGCAGCATTAATAATATCGCGTTCGAGAAATGCATTGATTTTTACTTGTTTAGTGAAAGTTATTTATTCTATTCAATCCGTGCAAACAAACTGATAACTGATAACATTAAACAAAAAGTAAGCAATAAAATGTTAAAAAATTTAGACATTCAAAAATTTAAATGAAATACAATTAATTTGTATGACAATAAATTTGCATCATTAATCATTGTTAAGATGAAAAACTACGCAATAAAATGTTATTCAAACTCGTAATGTTATTCATAGCTAATAAATACGGTGTAACTTTGATATTTTTAAGTTAGTAATTATTTTTGAAAGATTTCACTCAATCACTCAATAACTTGCCCTTTAAAAATAAAAAACCTTTATTTTGTAAGCACTGGCTAACAAATGGATTAAATCTCATAAATAATATTGAAATATGTGTGCCATAGTTTTGCTGAGTTGTGTCAAATTAAAATAATAAATGTTACAATAAAAATTAAATTCTGAACACCATTTATGAAAAATAGTTTTTCTGTTTATCTTTTAAAATCTTTTTTATTTTACTGTAAGGTATCTGAGAGTAAGATATGTTAATAATTGACAACTTTGAGAGTGAAGGAACTATAATTCAAAGGAGTTTTACTTCGCATAGTTATTTGATGGCGTGATAAATCGATTGAATATCTAACTATTAGGTGGTCGTGTAACTCAAAACATTTCTTCTACGCCTTAAATAAGTGGCAGACCCTGACGTGTGAATCAGATATTTCTCACTTTTAAATTATTTATCATTAAAGTGTATAGCGATATGAATTTAGAATCTTAATTATAATTATAATAATAGTTACAAGTGATTTATTAAAATAATATGGCTGAGCTATTGTTAAGCGTTGAATAAACTTATATCTTTGAAACTGAACTAAATTTTAGCACAAATTTTGATCAACTTTTGTTTATCCTAAAATTACTTCTAGTGGTAATTTTCTTTTCGTAATTTTTTCTGCGATAAACACCAAATAAATAAAACTTTTCGTAAAGAAAGAAATTTTGATTTATTAAAATTTTTGTTTCAAATTAAGTCACAGTACAGATTATGATTGAAAATAATTTATCCAGAGATAGAATATAATAAAACGGTAATAAAAACAAATGTAGTCGAAAGCCATTTTTGATTTTGTCGATTGTTAATACTTTAATCTTAAGATTAACTTATTTTTTGTATCCAAATCCATAGCCGATACCGTATGGAGCGCCGTAATAGCCCGCACCATAATATCCCGCAGCATATGGAGCAGCATATGGAGCAGCATATGGAGCGGCATATGGAGCGACAAGCGGTGCGCCATAATAGCCAGCAGCGTATGGTGCGACGTAACCACCGATCACAACGGTGGCCAATGCGAGGAAAGCGACTGCGAACTGTAATATCATTTTTATTTAGTATTATAAAGAATTTTAGTTAAAAAAATATTAGTTGATAAGCTTTACTTACCAAGAATTTCATTTTCAAAGATTGCTTAAAGAGTTGTGACAAACTTCAAACTGTGAAAAACCACATTCAAAGCATCACTATTTATATTATTTTAGTGTATCCTTGAATGACCATCTAATTATGTGTATCATAGTGTTGTTAGCATTATCATAGTAAACCATTTTTGAAAATCCTATTTTATCAATTCAACGGTTAGAAGTAACAAAATCGAACCTTGATTTCTTTTTCTCAATAATTTATTGGGTGAGGTATTAATGGACTAAATATGTTTTTTGCAATTAGAATGTAAAAAATCCTTTACACGCCTTCACATATTGTCAGTAAAGTTAGCGCAATACAAAATAGTAATCATTTAAAAAAAACTATGATACGTGTAAACATTTCACAGATAACAACAAAGAATTAAAGTTGTCGTACATATAAAAAGATTGGATCGTGAAGGACAGGACAGTACACCAGTAATTAAAGATATGTGTCAAAAACTGTGCCATAGTTTTGGTGAGTTCACAACTTAGAGTGTGATAATAACTTCTAAATACCAATTATGCATAAAAGATAATTCCTTGATCTTTTGTGATCTTTTTATGCTGAACGACTGTGTGTTAATAATATTTAGTTTTGTGTGCATAACTAAAACAAGTTAATATACTAATGCTAAGGTGTTTTACTTCGCCTATTATTTTGATTACAAGTTCACTCAATTGTATATCTAGCTATCAATGACTTCTATTAGGCGGTCGTATAACTCAAAATCCTTAACTTTTCTTATCCGCCCTAAAAAATATTTCTGTTTCTGAATGACGTACAAATCAGATAACTGTTATTTTTGATTAAAATTACTGGTCGTTTATGATTTAGTCATAAATACATAATGTAGAGTGATGTGAATTTAAAATCACAATTTTGGCAATAGTCGTCACAATTATACAGTTTTATACGTAAAATATGAATGCTATGTTAATAGTGTATCAATTTTTAAATAGCTTTCACCGCAAGTTTTAAATTCACTTTTGATTTCTATTATGTTTGATTCATAGAATAAATTTAAACAATGATTACTACTTTAATTTGACAGTACTTTGTATACATTTATTAACGCTTATTTATTTCAATTAGATATTATTTTCGATTATAAAGTTTTTACATATACCGGTATATTGAAACTTTATTTTATTGATTAACGAAAGGCTATTTCGCAAAAAACGTTAGTTTGGCCACCGGTAGTGGTCACCCATTTCCTATAATCTGAAGCCGAGTTATTAAAAGCAATATATATGTATGGCTGACTGCTCGATGGATAACCTGAGTGCCAATTAGTGTATGTAAGAACATTTCCACTGTTCAAACATTTATATTTATAATTATCTAACGGATCAATATATCCGCCCAACCAATAATATGGCTCTTCTGTTTTCTGGTTGATTTTATTCAAAAATGATTCAACAAGTTTTTGCTTTTCTTCGGACTCGATGTCGACGAGTGTTGCGTTATTTTGTTTGCATAACTCTAATGCATGCGATCGGCTAACTATTGATTGTGTTTTGTACGGATAAATAAATGCTTTTCGTGTATTATTCTCAGCAAAAGTTTGAAATTCAATCCATTTGTCGCTAAAAAAATAATTGAATTGATTTTTGATTACTGTCAACTCGATTACGGTTGTGTTTAATTTATAATTCATGTCTTCTAATATTTTATTTGTGGAATTTTGTTGTATTAGACTATTATCTAATTTATTGCTTAGCTGTTGAATTATGATTTCGGTTTGTTTTTTGTTAGTTATTAGCATATCATGCAAATATTCTATTGTTATTGTTGGTAAATGATTACTTTCTTCATGTCGATCGGATGAGACAGAATTGTTATTATTGCTGAGGACGTGCACCGAAATATGCGCTATAAAAATGTAATACTTATTTCATCTATTATTTTTCAATCTAAACAAAAATAGAGACCTGCTTCAGCATTAGATGGCGAACAGCTGTAATTTCCGCTATCATTTACCAGTGCTTTAAATATGATTAATTTTGAAGTGGTTTGAGACGACTTTTCTGTTTGTATTCGAATCATTCCACGAGAAGAATCGTAGTTAATAACCTTAAATAATACATTGAATTTTAATTAAATTACAGCATTATAAATAAAATGATTACTTTGCTGTTGTGGTACCAAATAATATAGTCTGGAAGACCTAGTGTTTCATTCACCACACAAGTGAGATTCAACGTGTCTCCGCTATAGATGTATAATATTGGACTGCCAATTATTTTTGCCACTATTAAGCAAAACATACTTAACAAACAATTTAGGTGATGGTGATGTTTTTTTTATTAATATTCCCTAATTGAGGATTTTTTCACGCAATCATATTAATAAATTATTTATAGCTAGGTTTTACAACCCTCACTGTTTGAGAGTGATTCTACGAGATTTAGTGTTCTTATTTAGGCTCCAAGAAGACGACAATCTTTGATCAAACTAACCTTCAGATTCAGACTCGAGTCTTTTGAGATCCAGCTCCGAGTTTATCAGAATAGTTCGAGGTCCAGGTTCGAGTTAAAGCATTTGGAATCAGAGTCTGGTCCCGAGTTGGATCATGAAAACTTAACTCGGACTCTAATTTTATATAAAAATCATAGTTTGATAATATTTCCTAATATATTAACTTTTATTAAATACAACTTTTCCGCACTTTCAGTAATAAAATTATAATACATTTTATCGCAGTGTAAATCAATTTTTTTGTTTGTATTTCTTAATAAAAATTTTAGGTTCGAGTCCAAATCCGAGACTCGCAAATGTTTACTAGTCTGGGTGCTGAGCCTGGTTAGAGAATTTCGAGTCCGGTTCGAATCTTTAACAAAGATCTAAAAAACTAACATAACAGTGGCTATCTATAGATACATAACACTTTTTGACGCAAAAACCCAGCAAAGAGTGCTCAACGAATTCGTGACAATTTTATTTTCATTCCTCTTTCTATCTGATTTTAATGAATTCAGTAATATTTTTTTCTATCCCATTCTCCCAAAAGTGTTATCATTAACTTACCATTAAATGTTCCACTAATTTTCTTGTCAGTAACGGTATCTAAAAAAACGAATGATAAATTTAGATGTTCCAAAGCAAATGCATGCATGCAATGGGTGATTATGAAATTGTTTTGGCAAACAAATAGAACAGAAAAAAAGATTTAAAATAACATAATTTTGTTAAGATTTTATTAATAAAAACCATACCATCAGTTTGTCTCCTGAACTGGTAGTGCGCCTTAAATCCTGTGCCATCGAATCGATCGTCCGACTTAAATGTTACTCTAAAGAAATTGCTATCAGATTCAATAAGTTTTGGTTTCTTTAATCCGCAATAACGTGGAACTTCGTGACCAACTGTGCGATAGTTAGAGAATTCAACATAATCGCTGGCTGTTACAGATTTGCACCTAATTTTACAAAGTTTATTAAAAAGCTTTTATGTTGAAGTTCACTGAGAATACTTGTGAGAAAAATGTTTTAAACATTTTACGAAATATTTGATGTATTAATGCTAAATATATTATTATAATAGCAAGAAAAGAATATAAAAAACAAATAAGTATACTCACGGCGTTAAACCTTCAATGTCAAACAAAGTGAATGTTATGTTAACTCTTTCAGAATCATTTCCATAAAACAAATAATGGCATTCAGTATCGCGTGGATAGAGTCCTAATCGAAAAATAAGTGTTACACGTTTCGAAGCATAGCTGAGTATAACTTTAGTTTAATCGTTGGTCTTATATTATTGTTTGTAGATTTCTGTATTAGTTGCTAGTATTTTAAGAAAAATTATATTTTTTATGCTTTTGATGCATACCAGGATAGTTTGGTGATGTGATTGTGCCGTCACTTTTGTCTGTACTATTGAATACGAATTCGCACACTATGTATGTATGAACGGATTAATCAAAATATAATACTTTTAAATTGCATCACACTTACAATCAATCAAAGTTTAAAGTTTAAACCTATACCTGATTCTTGATCTTGTTTTCCGGACGTAATTCCAAAATCTAAAAATTAACATTAATTATAAGATTTTATAATTATTAGATTTAATAATAGGCATTACTTTGGCGTAAAGTTAAGAAATTAAAACTAAAAAACAGGTTTTACGCTTAATGTTTTGGCTGTAAATTCCTAATATAAGCTGTAGTTGAAATTCTGTAGTATTTAAAAAAAGATAATTACGATAAATAAATAATTTGCTTACTCGTAACAAAACGGTAAATTCCTCGAAACCCGTTAACGTGTTGAATAGAGTTGAGACTTTGGAATTCTACTGTTAAATTTGGTCCATTTGACATAAGTTGCGGAGGCAATTCATTACCGCAATAATTATCAATTCTCTCTTTCTGACCATTTATTGTAATAAAAACACTAATAACGTCGGCTGATTCACAGCTGTATATACATCGATATAATTTGCTTTAATTAATGTTATAATAAATGTCGACTTTCACATATATAAAATATACTGATAATTAAAACATTGAATTAATAGCAATTTTATAATTTAATTATTTCACAATTGATTATTTATTTATCTAAAAAATAATGAATAAAACTTTTCATAATATAATAAATTCAAGAGCAAATAACCTCGAATAATAGCGAATATAATAAAAGAAATCTCTGTAGAGTTTTTAGGGTTTTTCTAATGTCTATTTTTGTTTTAATTTTATAAAAAAAATATTAAACGCATAATTTATAATTAAGAACTTACTCTCTAGTTGTTTCTGGGTGTTTGTAAAGATCAAAGTGTGTGAATAAAATCTGGACCCTTTCATTTCTGC
>JAQIVF010002796.1:0-10346 GCA_034698365.1 Steganacarus magnus | reverse complement strand
AAAAATAAAAAAAGCGGAACAAAACAAACAACAATCCTGTCTTCATTAGAAAAATCATCGATAATTAATAATGATACTCAACAATTTAATTCAGATTTGACTGAAATGATGCTATCATCTAATATTCCTCTTGACAAACTTACAAATGATAGTTTTAGACAATTTTTAGTTAAATACACGAAATTTAATGTGCCAAGTGTTTCAAACTTGCGACAAAATTTTATTGATAATTTGTACGAACATAAACTTGAAAAAATAAGAGAAATTATCAGTGACGACAAAGTTTTCTTCATTATCGACGACACAACTGACGCAAAAGACCGTTATGTTTTTAATGTTTTAGTTGGTAAATTAGATGGAAATATATCTAAACCTATGCTTATATCGACTCAATTTTTAGAAAAAGTTGACCATTCATTTATTATTAAAGCATTGAATAAAGCGTGTATAATATTATGGGGTCTTAATACTAAGTATGAAAATGTATTATTAGTTGTGTCCGATCAAGCATCAGCGATGGTAAAAGCAATGAAGGTTGCTAAATCTTTATTTGAAAATATGCATCATGTTACATGTTTAGCGCATGCATTACATCGTGTCAGTGAGCATATTCGAGACAAAAATTCTTTAGTTAACAAATTTATTGCAAATATGAAAAAAATATTAAGAAAATCTCCATTAAGAAGAGAGAAGTTTAAAACCATTTGCAAAATATCTTTACCTCCGACTCCTGTTATTACAAGATGGGGAAGTTGGCTGAAAGCAGCTTTTTATTATTTAGATAATTATGATATTTTGCTATTTATTAATGATTTAAAAGTTTCGAAAAATCAGGCAATTAGCAAAATTAAATTGTTAGTTAAAAATGATTTATTAAAAGATCAATTGCTAAGTATGCATACTTTCAGAAAACTTCCTGATATTATTGAAAAATTAGAAAATAGTTCACTATCAACAGATGATCAATTAAATCTAATTCAACAAACTAGAGAATTTTTGCCTGATTATTGTCTAGAAAAGTTAAACAAATGTTTGGAAAAAAATCCTGGATTAAGAGATTTCGTTTCGAAAAATAATTCATTAGAATTTCGACTAAAAACAACATTTGCGCCTTTAGTATCGTGTGATGTCGAGAGATCTTTCTCTCATTATAAAGATATTCTCACTGATAAAAGATTTAATTTGTTAGAAACAAATATTGAAAAATATTTGATTATTAAATACAATAATTTTATATAATTTTTGTTAATAAAAATCTATTTTCCTGAAAAGTCCTGAATTTTGAAATTTTTTCCTTTTTCCTTCCTGAAAATACTATGTTTTTACTCCTGAAAATATCGTCTCTAGAAATAATCTAACGACAATTATATTAAATGGTTTGTTAATATACTTAAATGTTTTTGCTACATAGCTGTGTCAGAATTATTTACTTGACAATGAGCTTAACATCTCACAAAAAAAAGAGTAAAGATCCAAATTAAACATTCTGCAGCAAAACCGAGTTAATTAGAATAACAACGCTTGTTACAGTAATGCTGAGAAATTGCTTTAATCTAGAATTTTACAAAATAAGTTATGATTTTTAAAAATGCAATTTTAACGTTAGTTATTGTTTTCCACTTACGTTAATGTTGTAAAAAATAAGCGAAAATAAATAATTTAAAAAGTAGTAAAATTTATTTTTTACGTTATCTAATTATTTGAAATTTTGCAACATTTAAAAATTCTATACATAAAAACTAGTTTATAAATTTAAAGTCTTAATGAGTTTTATGCATTGTTTCTATTATATGGATTATATTATACAGTATTGTTTATTTAAAGAGGTAAAACTTTACATTGGATTAATCCAATTCTACGCAAAGTAAATTTCTATTTTGTGAAGTTTATGGTCATTCATGGTGTGTAGATAAAACCATTAAAGTACTTATAAAATAAATTGAAATTGAGACACTTAAGGCATAACTTAAAAAATTTAGTTGTGCGCTTGCTTTTAGCAATAGTTCGTCAAGTGGTGTGCAGCCTGTACTCATATACTGTATTTTAGAGACGAGAGAGAGAGAGAGAAAAAAAGAAAGACTAGTTTGTAAGTGCTGTAATCAGAAACTGTGATCTACAATGTAATAAAAAAATTGGTAGATCTCAAGGGAGACAAGAAGACATGCTTAACAGTTACCATATGTATACTGTTTTTTTTCTACTCAACAATATTTAAATTTTTTTTTGTAAAATATTCGCAAAAATTCTAGCTATATTTTCCTTACTTTTCCATAATTTAGCTTCGCATGCATGTGAGCAACGATATTGATATATTGGTATATATTGAAATAAACGGCCACTTGGTTGCGGTACATGAAGCGAGTCATTACAATACTTGACTATAGTCCATAGACTCGCTTCTTCTCTACCTATTGTGACGAGTTGTTTGCACAGCTGAGATTTAGCATTCTTACTGACATAACTGAGGGGTGTTTTTATCAGACTAAAACCACGTTTTCTGCATAGCGTTTCAGCGATAGTACAGTATAATGAGAAATATAAAATACGGCACTAAAAATTTAACATTTGAGTGAAAAGCAAAATAATCAGCCCTATAATCCTGCATAGCATCCATCAATTGCACGCTTGTAATAGAACTAGAGGACGGATATTGAGGTTAAAATAAATGCTAGAAAATTTTATTACAAGTCTGTAATATAGTTTAATGTCTAAAAAATATTTAAAGAGTGAAATCATACCACATTTAAACGAATAATTAGAAATTGAATATTTCTACAAAATTTTGCAATACATTTCTGCGATTATAAGCTGTTTTCGAGAAAAATTAAAATGAAATTGTCTGTATTAATGAGTACATGAGGAGCGGATGTTTATAAAATAAAATAATTTTAAAAAAATTTAAACAAAGAATTTATTAAAAATATCAAATTAAGCAAAATTACTACATATCGTTAAAATTTCCAATAAAAATTAATTAAAACCGTTTTATAAGCTCTAAATTTTTCCCAAAATAAACATACATTTCTTATTTTTTGAGACTGGGATATTAAAATGAAATTTTATTTCTAAATGTATTTGCCTGTTATACGCATTTTATTTTTTGCCCACACTTTACATTGTTGTTTAATTCAAGTTTGAATGTTTACTAGATTTTATCTTACTAGTGTAGATCAAAATTTATACGTAGTGTACTCAGTAATTCAAATATAATTTTATAAAAAGTAAAATAACATTGTTTTTGTAATTATGCACAAAACTATTTACATAATAAAAATAGGTTTAGGTAATTTTCTTTTAACAATTCTAAATTTTTACAGTAAATGCTAAAACAAGAGCAAACAATCGCATTGAACAAACTTTAATTTATTTTGAATTTAATTACTACTTCTATCGTGTTATGTTTTTTAAAAATTTATTAACTTATTATACTTTACCATCATATTGTTCTGTGTAAAAAAATTACTGATTTTAAAAAGATAATTACAAATAATACTTACGCAGAGAATTTTGAAAAATATTTAGAGTATTTTTATGTGAATAGTCTATGAAATTACAGTCAAAATTTGTATTGATATAAACACGAGAACACTCTACATAAAAAGCGTCATTAATACTTTATAACAATTTTTATCTGACCAGAATTTTTTTAGTTAAAAGTCTTTCATAGTGAATAAAATAATAAATCTTTTTATTATCAAAAAGAATATTAGCTCAAAATTTGATCAATTCGGGTTCACACACACACACATCCCAATTTGATTAACAAGATTTTTCAAAGTGAGCTAAAAGTTTCAGAAAATTTTGTTATTAAATTAATTCTATTTGAACATCAAAGCTTTCTTAGTTATTCTATAATAAAATATAAATATTGGTTAACCATTTTGTAGTGTATGCAGCAGTAGAAGACGGTCAGCAGACCGCACGTAGTATGTACACGAGCAAGTAATGCAGTAAATAGCTTACGATAATGACTACTTTATTATACAAAATGTAATACAAGAGTGAGAATATATAATAATGTGAGCGCTTATATATACTTGAAAACCAATGAGTAATTAGTATAAGCAATAGCAAAAGTACAGTAATTATTAGTAAATGAAAATACTAGAAGTAATGACTAATATAGTGATGTGACTAGTAGGTCACATACACTACACATTTTTTAATGTTTTGATTTGGTTTAAGTTTTCAAAAATTAATAGATAAAAACTCAGAACCGCTAACGTTTTTATGAATAATTTTATTATTAAAATGAATTTGAAAAATTGTAGCTTAAATCCGGTGAGTTTTAACTTGCCCTCCAGAATTTTGAAAATCTACATCGAATGACATTTACAAAGAGGTTTTGACAGAAGTGTAGCTATGATTTATAATTAAAATTATAAATATAAACATCATTAAAAAAATTTCATGGTGTTTTGGTTTTTTATGGTTCGGTTTGGATTGTTTTCGTTAAAACTACTGTATTATTTTCATGGTTTAGTTTGGATTTGAAAAAATTAAAACTATGTTTGGTTTCCAAAAAGTCAAACCATGAACATCTTTAATAAAATAGGGAATTAGCAAAATATTTAGCATAGATTATAATAGATAATTAATTACAATAATTTTTTATATTTATAATATTAAGATATTATTCAGAATAATATAAATATAAATAATTATCATTTATACAATTTTCGAACCAATTAAGGCATTTTAATTATAGATTAAGCCGATTGCTAACACATGTGATTTATTACATAATCAATTACAAAACAAAAAATTAAGCAAATTTCCATAAAATAAGTGCGAATACTAGCGATGAATATGATTTTAGATTATGCTAATAAATAAACGAGTTGTTTGATTGATTTCAAAGTAAAACTCTCTTAAATAAAAAATGAAACATTTAATAATATTCTCGATTAGATATTAATAGTGTCTGAATCGAAAGGAATATCCTTTAATCTCAATCGAAGTGTTTATATGGTTAAAAAGTATTCTAAAGACAGGCAATGTTTGCGACAATAAACACAGTCTGTTACGCTCAACATTTTCGTTGAGTTTTTTTTTAATTTTAAATAATACAGTTATTACTGATTTTGTTAATCTCTGAAAGTGATTTTAGAATTTTTTTTGTAACTTGAAAAGACTTAATTTGTTTGTTTAAGGGTTTAATAGAAATTAAAGTATCTCAAAAAATTATCGCTTTAATTCAAACAAATAACTATAAATTAACACAGCTATCAAAATGAATAATTAAAAATAAAACTTTTTATCTTTCATTTGTTGCATTTGATTGCTTAATAAAATGGTTATAACAAATTTAATCTCTAATTAAAAGTATTATAAATTTATTTTTTTCACAACAAGAATTAAGCTAAAGATTAGATCATAGGTTTTTATTTAATCTTCAATATTAATTTAATTACTGTAAGCTTCGATTAACAATATGCTAACTTTCGCTTTTGTGAGTTGTGTGATACAAATTAATGTTAGCGTTCAATTTTTTAAAAAAATAAGTCAAATATTGAAGTTAAATAAATAAATGGCGTCATTATCTATTAATGGTACAAGTTTTCAAGATCACAGGAAAAAACTTAAGATTCGGTCCACGTATTTATAATTAAGTGCCGCAATTAACAAAATAGTGTTCTGCCACTGGAAATAAATAAATATTATATAACGTGTTCGAATTAATTGTCAGAATAGTGTTGTGGTGATTAATTTTCAGAATTAACTTTAAACACAAGACAATTCAACTTTTGTATGTATGCAGTGATTTAAAAATAAATATAGTTAAATGAAAACAGTGTGATGTGATACTACTGTATACTCCAAGTTTAGAATAAAACAAGATAAGAATTGAATTGAATTAGTTATTTAATAAAAAAGCGATTAAAATACATTTAATTAATGAGATACACACCAAAGCGATACGAGAGTGAAATAATTGCCGACAAGCGAATCAATTTTTTACCAGTTTGTAACCTAAAATGAGCGCTTCAACGCATACAACTAAGTGTAAGCATTCAAACCCCACTTCATGTTTATTTATAAATTATTTTAACATTAGATTTACTATCACTTTGAATAACATTAGTGATGTTCAATTAAGTGATCACTTTAGAGAATATTAGCGAACGTTGAGTTTGGCAACAGTTTTTTAATAGTAAAATATTTATGAGTTTTTAAAACTAATTTATATAATTATAATAAAAAGTTATTATTTAAAAAAATTCAATTCTAATAAAATGCATGCAATTTTATAATAAATGTGTTGTTGGTTTTATACGTTTAAAATTATTTTAATTATATAAATTTATCAGAGAAATCGTAATAAAAAATTGCACAAAATGATTACTCGCTATTCTAGCCAAGACTGATAGCTATAATATGCTAAAAATTTAAGTTTTAGCTAAAGTGAGTTAACCAAAGTTGTTCTCACTAGTAGTATACGACGAGTTTGAAAATTGATCAATTTGTATACTGTAATCTCGAAGTGTCGCTTTGGCGATAATAAAGTTCATATTAGATACGCTTTTATCTTATTAGCTCACATAGCCTTATTAAAAGATAATTATTAGATTGAATTACAGTATAATAAGTTTGACTATATTAGTTTTATTTTTATTTAAATTTTTTAAACAGTTTATTTTTGATGCTAATTAGTTATTAGTAATTGGAATCTACAATAAAGTGAATTTTTTGCGTAAAACATGAATTTGAAACTTTTTTGAAGTTTTTAATTTCAAGAAAATAGAAAATAAATTAAAAACAAAAAAAATAAACTTAATAGAATTTAATTAAAATTCTTTTATGTTTTGTTTTTATAAATTTGATTAAATTTTCACTGTTCTCAACACTGTGACACAAGACGAATTAATTTTTGATCCTTTTTATTTGAAAATATTCTCAAACGCTTCGGTTTGGCGTCGAAGATGGGAGGAGTGAGTAAATGCTCAAATCCATAAAACTTTAAAAACATATTTTATTTCATTTCAAATATACGGCACATTATAATTTATTTAAGGGTTTTTCTACATTGAATTATAGTCAAATTAAAATATAAACTTAATTTTATTTCATCAAAACAGGAACTTCCAAATGAGCGTCAATAAAATGCTAAAACAAAATTCAATCGCAATCCCAAACTTTGTGAAAGGATTAAAACAGTTTGCGCAACAGAAAAAAAATAATTGCCTGCGCGTTGAATTATAAATACTGATTTTAGAATTATTATCTTCAAGATACAAATATCAAAGCATTAATTTTATTAAATTATTTTTTGTGATAAACGAAAAATAAATATAAAAGCGTATAATAAACTCATTTTGGTCTAATGGCAAGCATAATAAAAATGACCAAACAAAAAAACTTTTAGCGCTCTCTCATCTCATTTGATGAAATGGTGGAAAAACAAACAAAATTAATTGAAAACGATAAGCTAGATTTATTTGAAAATGAGTTAAAAATAACACAACACATGTTGCAACACTTATGATACAAACGCTTGGCTTTAGCCATCAATTTATACTATGGCTTACGGTTTGCTTTTATCGAGTTATTTATACCACACTAACGATATATTTATAAATGCAAAAAATTCTCATATTTATATTGTAATTCAAATGAATATATTTTCGCAAAAGTTTTTGGTTTTGCGGTAAATAAAAGTTTACTGGAAAACAACAATTGCATTCGTATATGATGTGTAAAATATGCAAATATAGTTGAAATATCAAACGTTAGCACGCATTACAATAGATATGCACACAATTGTTTCGCACTCCGCCCACAAATTCATAATATGGTCACAATAACTAGAATGTAATCACAATACAAATGAATGGGAAAAATATTCACACATTATATTTGTTATTATTATGGACATAAGGCAATGAGGAGGCAATGAGGGGAAAACCGAAATCATAACTAAATGTTGAAAAGGTGCGCAAAAATATGTAATTATAGTTTTAAAAGATGTGGGATTCGTGTCATATCGCTTATTATTGCCTCAATCCCTATAATCATAAGCTTAGAATCGAAAAATACAGGATCTCATACTAGAATGATCACAATATGGGGTTTTGCATAAGATTAGAGTTACAAGTTATGGCTATAAAGATCGCAATACCAAACAGAATAACAAAACTATTTCTATCTTAAGATATGATTTATATGAATGTGAAATACGTGTACAGGTATTATATTGAGTTAAACCGATGATGTCATGATAAATGCGGTTCAGATGTCTTTTATTGATATGCAATAACATCAAGCATCACATGTCAACTTTTCAATTCTTATCCTCATCTCTGGTATCTCAACCATCACCGTTAAAATTTGATGTATTATTAATGACCGAAACACAATAAGCGGGGAATATTGAGTGAGAGAGAGAGAGAGAGAGAGAGAGAGAGAGAGAGAGAGAGAGAGAGAGAGAGAGAGAGATTGTAGTTTTGCTTTGAAATTTCGCGTACAGTATACATAAATATTTTACAAATGAATAAATTATTTATTAGCATTATTAGATGCAATGTTAACATATATTTCATTGTTATACATTGGTAGTATAGAGTATTTTTTTCGAAAATAGTAAAAAAAAACTTAACCTTCAAGTAAAATAAAAAGCTTTTAGTGGTAAATTTATGGAAATATAAGTTTGCATTGATATTGTGCTAAAATGAGTTTTTTTAGTGCAATACTAGTAAAAAGAAGAAGAAGAAGTATGGTTTAGTATAGTTAGTATAGAGAATGGCAAACAAAAGGCGTGGCATATATTGACCAAAACTCCTACACAAACCAAGAAAGCATTTGAATGCAATGCTGCAATATTGATCTTAATACGTGATTATCGATGCTTTTGCGCATTTCTATCTGTTAGTTTGACAGAAATATAACTAAACAAACTGAACTCACTAAACTCACTCATGAGACTAAGATATAGATTCAAATAAAAGAAAAGAGAAAACACAGTTTTGGGGCACTATATATATATACTGTATGTACTGGTGTTTGCATTGCAACACTACATCACCACAGCAGCAATGAAGCACTTGCCGCACATCAACATAAGTTAAAATAAGTTATGATTAATAAAAGTAAATGTTAAGTAATTCGTTACTTACGTAATCATAAGTTAATCAAATGCAATATTAATCGATGCATAAATAAGCGAAACATTGAGAGCGAAATGTATTACTCTAGTAAACGTTCATTTAATGTTCTAGTCTAGTGTGCACTTCAACATTCTCAGCGCTGCAACACGAATGTGATTTGCACGATACGTTGCAGTGCGAGCATCCCATCCCTCTTGTGGTTTTCTCGCATCATCGAAGTCACCGCATGATGCAGTTTAGGTTCGCTCATAACTAGACGCCGACCGATGTTATCGTGACGGTCCAAGTAAGCAAGTTATTCGGCCCTCGCCCCCGGACTTCGCAGCAGGTACTCTCCCCATCATTCGTCCGAACAGCACACTATATGTATAGTGTATTAGTGTACAGTAGAGTGTATACACATATCGATAAACTATGCTATTGCATGTCAGCTCTACAGTCTAACCAAAAGAATCTAAAAACGAGTGTGCATATCAAATAAGTATTTTCTAAATCACAACCATTAACAACCGAATGCATAATACGGTGCTATTTTGAAACGCGAGACGCAATTAATTGCGATGTCAAATATCAATAATTTTTAGTATTAGATATGCGAAAAATATTTTATTATAATAAGCGTCATTTTTTTAGTAATAAATAAATTGATTATGATTTGATTAATACAAACTGACAACTACTACTACCCTAACTATAATATTGCTATTTTTTACAAACTACCCTCAAAACAAATTTCTTTGTAAGAAAAAATTAGTCATTACTGCTATCTAAAGAAAGATATGTACAGATAATTTACTATTTAAAACACGTACTTTTGTAATAAAAAGCGCATAAAAATTTTCTTAACTCTTGTCTTTTATTGCCACATTTGAACTGTCTCTCTGAATGTATAAATTAACCGCAAAAAGCATATATTATTTGCTCACTTTTGGATAATTATGTTTAATCACGTTAATTAAATAACAAGAATGGACAAACTTGTGCGATCATTTCAAATTTAGGAGTTTATTCATACAGACTTTGGGCATATGTCGGGCACAATACGGCCACACATGGAATTTGCACGAAACGGACAATTGATCAGATCGATGATTCTCTATGTTATACGCAAAGTAATTAAAAAAAAGTGAAAGTAAATCAATTTAAAATGAAATGCTTTTACAATAAAAATTGCACTTTAAACATATCATAGAAAAATATTGAAATTTTATTTAATTGCTGTAATTTTAAAAAATTAAACAA
>JAQIVF010002795.1:0-10347 GCA_034698365.1 Steganacarus magnus | reverse complement strand
ATCTATCAAAACTATCTCTACTATACTTCACATACATTAATGAACACATTTTAAACTAAATCTAAACACAAATCAATCAACCAAATCAATATAAGTGAATACACGTTTTATGCGCAAACAATAATAATTAAAGACACGTGTGATTCACAACATTTATGTCATACACGTATGTATAAAACATTACACAATACTGACATCTATCGATATCACATTTGATGTGAAATTACAATGATATGTCTTAATTTAATTTCACAAATGCCATACAGAATAGTGGTATTTATTTATAGGTTACGTTTTATATAGATTTTAATCAACAATTAATTATATTAATTATTAAAAATTAATAATAGTTTAAATATATATTTGCTTTGTGTACAATATTTTGTTACATTGAAATTACATTCGAGTTTAATTTAATATACTGTGGAGTAAATAATATATGTTATATGAAAACGTCACTTAAGTGCACACGCATTGTCTTAATCGGACCCGAAATCACTGTTAGTGGTGCAGTTAGCATCACTAAAGCCATATCCTTTAAAACTCGAATCAGTGCTCGACAAAGTTGAGCCAGAACTGTAGTAATTAGTGTTGGGATAGACGCCATCACTCGAGATGTTCGACGAGCTCGAGAGTGAACTGCTTTTAGCATCGCTTTCACTCTCGTCCTCATCACTCACTTCATCCGAACCACGCTTTTTCTGCTTTTCAAACAAAAACTTCTTACACTCCGCTATGTTCTCGATTTGT
The DNA here is from genome assembly GCA_034698365.1 of Steganacarus magnus. Classification (NCBI taxonomy): domain Eukaryota; kingdom Metazoa; phylum Arthropoda; class Arachnida; order Sarcoptiformes; family Steganacaridae; genus Steganacarus; species Steganacarus magnus. Next base: position 9,597 of record JAQIVF010002795.1, on the reverse strand, counting down.
AAGCAGTGCTGAGACTTGTCTGCCAATGCTATCATTTTAATCTGCGCCTCAATCTTAATATAATAATAATAGTAATAGTATTAATGAAATTAATTATATAACATTCAAATACCAATTCAATAAACTCCTTAATGTTATGCGTTTTGGCATAGTTTTCAAGACAGTCAACATATGCGCCAATCAGTATCGATCCATTTCTTTGAATCTGTTCGTCGCTCGAAGCACTCGCAGCACCCGATGCTTTCGATGGATTCTTCCATGCATTCTTCCATTCATTCTTCCATGCATTCTTCGATGCATTCTTCGATGCATTCTTCGCCGCATTCAATACAATCGTTTTTGTGTATAGTTTTAGTTTCAACTTCTTCTCCTTAGGTTTTGACTTTTTGTTGCCCACTTTGATCACTACCGGACCATTTTCGATGTTCAATTTTGAGGCGTTAATGCCTTTTAACTTATCGTCACCTTATCAATCATTTAAATGTAAAATTAAATCAAAGTAAATCTCAATCTAATCTCAATTCTCGTTACCTCTGCTGCAGTCAATAATAAATAATTTCAGTGCGTTCCTTAGTTTACGACAATTCTTATTATCATACGCTTCGATCACATCTTTTACGACATTAATCGATGTTTTATCCGCATTCTTAGCATCACTATCTTTGCCATAAATAATCTGATTGCCATTCACTTCATCGCCCAGTGAACAGATCACTACAATTAGTGAGTCGTGATCAGCGCTGACACGCTTTCGCGTCTTTTTAATCTCTTTAATCATTTGCGTTGCCTTCAAATTGTTTTTCAATATCACTCTGTAGTCGTATTTTTTTAGCTGATTCGACAGTTGTCTGCCATCAATCCCTTCACCGCTAAGTGTTAGACCGTTCGTAAACTTCCAGTTATTGATAATCAACGCAACACCTCTGCGTCCTTTTTTTAAATATAAATAAAATTAAAATAAGCTCAACATTTAGATTTCGGCATTACTAACGTGTCATTGTTTGGTACGATTAAATGGTATATAGTTTTACAAGATTTAAATAGTAGTTAGCATTAAGTTAAACTGTTATACACATTGTGACGAATGAAAACCTTATGACTATATTATCTAATATTGTTTTATGTACTCAATGTGTACTCGAATTAGTCATTTTAACGCACCAACCAATGATCTCTGAAAATGCGTTTTATTGAATATTTTACTCAATAATATTTAGCGCGAATATTGAAGAATAAAATTAGAAAATCGTTTCTTAATATTAAATTATTTAATTTCTAGTAACAAATTCTGATTATTGACTATTTATCAGTATATCTAAATTTTTGATAAATATTTCTGATAAGCTCTTAATAATAATAACGCGATTTATGTTAATATTTTTAAATCAAAACTGAAATTACATGCATAATAACATAATTTTTATTTGTCTAATTTGATATGAAATTTTCTTACATTAATATTGATTATTGATTATATATATATATATTTTTAATTTTAGTTATTTAATTAATCATTATTATATTAAAAGGATATTTTTATTTTATGGGAATAAATAAGATTTATTTTAATCAAATAATATAATTAGTGTCAATTAACGACGTTCGCTATCCGAATCAGAGGAACTGTAATCCGTGTCAGAACTCGAGTCAGAACGCGAAGTGCGCGACGAATCAGAATCAGAACCGGATGTGCTGTCATCGCTGTCCGAATCACTTTCAGACTCGGTTTGTGACTCTAACTCATCGCTCGATTCGTCCGTTTCGTCGTGATATGAGTCCATCTTTTCGAACCGAAAATTGCCATATTTCGCCAACTTCTTCACTTGAATCAATTGGCGAAACTTTTCTTCGATAGCAAACTGTTGCACAACTAAATTCAACTTAAATGCGAATAATAAAAAACATTAAATCTTTAGAGTAAATAAACATTCTATTCAATAAGAATAACTTACCAATTCATTAATCTCGTCGAGTGTATGCGAGTGCGAGTACTGTTGCAAACACTTCTCGAACGCCAGCATCAGAATCGAACCGTTTTCAATATTCTTCGAACTGTAACCACTCTTCACCGCATTAACCACAACCGTTTTCGTGTACATCTGCACCTTATTCTCAACGGGCGCTTCGCTAGCATTGCCCGCAATCGGTTTTGTGTTAACATATCGATTACGAATACCGATTTTGTTCATATCGAACCCACGATGATCTTGCGAACCTTACAAAAATATTTAAATTCATTTTAAAAAAGTCAAAATGGTTTTTTAATTATTGGTTACTAAACTACCTCTGCAACAATCGACGATAAACAACTTGACAGCATTGCTGAGTTTCGGGCAGTTTTCGTTATTGAAAAAATCGATTACGTCTCGCTTCAGCTCAATATACCCGTGTTTATCGATGTCATAACCGAATATGATCTGCTTTTTGCCGCCTTCTTTATCGCCACTTTTGTCGTCCACTTCGTCGCCATGCGAGCCAATCACCACAATGAGCGAGTCGTGATCGGCGCTCACTTGTTTGCGCACTTTCTTCAATGCGCGCACCATTTTCTTCGTTTTCAAGTTACGCTTCAGTATCACTTTGTAGTCCAACTTTTTGAACTGTTTGGCGAGCAGTAGTCCGTCCTTTCCATTGCCGGGGAAAGAATTCATGTCTGGAAAGTCGTAGTTATTTATGATAAGTGCGATACCTCTGCGTCCTATGAATTAGTTTATAAGTTTTGCTATTGATTTTGTTTTATGATTCAATTTAACATCAAATATTTTTCATTTAACTTACGTGGCATTTTGTACTGTCAACCTATTTATTATTTTGTAATTTGCAAAACTTGAAAATTTGTTAATTATTCAATAATTATGATAACTGTTAATAAAACAAATCAAGACCTAATAAGCGAGTGATGAGACTATTTATTCTATGCTCAAATTTCAGTCACACCTATGTTTGATGATTAATATTAGGAGTAATAAGTTTTTAATAGTTTTTTTGATTTACGAAGTAAATTACGGCATTGAATATATATATATATATATATATATATCGTATTAGTGTTAATTGAGATATTCAAACATTTTAAGTTTACTGAAAACGTCATTTATTTCATTTCTATCGGTATTATTAATAGTCTAAACATTGGTAGTAAAAGTATGAACTTTAATGATTGAGTCATTTTTGAACATTTATTAATGTTTAGTCAAACTTTAGTGAACAATATATTTGCACAAAACCACTAACATATTTCATACTATATTTCAACAATAATTTTCTTACATAAAATATTTTCTTAACATGTCTTATTAATTTTTTTTAAAGAAAATCAACTCTTAATTTCTATTTATTACGCGTATAGACCATAGAGAAAGCTCGCGATAACCAATAATATAATAGCGTTAATATTATTAACATTTTGCCAAAAAGGTTTCTCTTTCGCGTCATTCGCCGCTTGTTTCGCTTCCATCTCTTTTGTTAACTGTTGTAATCCTATTTGATTGGACACACAACTACTCGGCGAATAAGTGTTATCCGCTTTTAATTGCGATGTCATGCAACAAACTGTGTAAAGCCATTTCAGTTTATTATTATTATTATCATTGTTGTTGTTGTTGTTGTTGTTTTGATTTTTCTCGCTGTCAATAGATTTTAGAAAATTAAAACTAGAATTCAAAACGTCATTCGTTTCAGCGCTGAATGAATTATTGTCCACTCCTTTAGCGTCGATAGCTATTACATCCGAATTGATATCTAAACGAATATTTTCGCTATGCTTCGTCCAGAAAGTTAAACGATATAACTATAAATATAAATAAGAATAGAGATTTAAATTATATATAATGGAAAATTATATATAACTCACATAGGCTTTATCAATAGGATCGGTGGCTAAACTGACGCCAATAGTAACCGCGCACACAATTAGGAAAAGAATGAGTCCAAAGTGCAAGTAATGTACTTTCGACAGAATAGCTGGTCTCGGATCGGGTAAAGCGGAACCACAAAGCGGCACACTGTACGAGAATTCCATAACAAAGCGAATCATTCCGATCACTAGTCCGACCATTAATCCCCAAAACGCTCCGTTTTCGTTGATTCGTTGCCAGAGAATGGCCAACACGTAGACCGCGCACACTGGCGGTGCCAAATAAGACGTCACACTTTGTATGTAATGAAACAGTTGGCTTCCTTGCGACGCCTCGATAATCGGTATCCAAACAATGCTGATCACCACCAGAATCACCACAAATACTCGTCCGACAATCACCTGCTCTGTATCGCCAGCATTATGTCGCACCCTTTTATAGATGTCAATCGTGAATATAGTGGACGCGCTGTTGAATATTGATGTCAATGAACTCATTAGCGCTGCGATCATTACGCTCATCATTAGTCCAGTGGCGCCTAAACAAAAAATGATAATAAATGAATTTTACGATTTCTTATTAATTTTGTTAAACGATTATTATTTGTTACCAATTGGCATAATTCTTAAAACTAACAGTGGATATGCGATGTTAGTACAGCCCGATTCACTGCCGCAGAACTTCTTACACTCTACGGGATTCGAACACCCGATTTCGTCTGCAAATATATATATATATTTCTAAGTGTAAATAATTTTTAACACAAGGAATATTTGTAACAAACTCGGCCACAAAACTCGTGCCGCCATTCCGGGCAGTATTAGCAGATAAAGCGGCAGTATTTTGAGATAAGCTGCCAAAATGCAACCACCCTTTGCGTGCGACAGATTCTTCGCCGATAACGCTCTCTGCACTATCACCTCAATTATTGAAAGAAAAGGTGTTATTAAAACCATTTTTCAATATTTAAAAATTTCGAAGATTTGACACCTGATCGGAACACCAATACCACACTGCGGACACTGTTAATCCGAACGTCATTCCAGTCCACGGCAAGTCTTGATCACTGGCAGGTCGTAATAGGTTCATGTAATACTTGGTGACAGCACTGCACGACGTATTGTCATCGCGGTATGAAACGTAACGCGAATCAGTTGGTTGCGAATTGATCTCAAAATTTGTCACTAACTCTTTATAACCACCAACGCGTATAAGACCTAATAAGTTATAATAAATAATTCAGGGTATGATGAATCCTATTTAACGTTAGCTCCACTTTCAATACAGTTTAATAAACACATAGTTTTTAAGTTAGTTTTAAGTTTATTTATTTGTATAAATATTTACTGGGAATACGAATATTGTAATTTCTAATAGAATTTCAATAAGAAGTTATACTTAAAATTGTCAGAACCAGAGCACCGATTAACATCAGTATTGTTTGCACAAAGTCAGTCCAAATTACCTATAAAAACTTTCAGTGTCTTATAAATGATCGAAACTACTAGATCATGTGTAAAGTGAAATTATGGTGTAATAATAATTATTAAATGGTTATATATTTACAGCTGTCAGACCACCTCCGATAGTGAACATGGCAGCGATTACTAAAAGTATGCCAACAGACAAGTATAGATTGAGATCAAGCGACTGTTTAATAAATATTGCGCCAGCGAATAGGTCTGCCTGTGAATGGCAAATAAATTGGATCGAATTATAGTACAATTTATTAAATTCACATTCGCGCTCACAGATATTTTAGTGAACACGTAGAGTAGTAAAGCCAGCACTGATAGATACACGCGAATTCGTTGTCCACCGAAACGCTTGCTTAGGTATTCGGGCATTGTGTACACCTTGTATGATAAAATAATTTGAAATAAATAAAACAGAGATACAAAAGAAAATAAAATAAGAAAATAAATTGGAAATACTAACACCTGAGGCAGTATAAACGGGCACAAAAATCCAGCCTAATATCAGCAGCACGTATATTGACTTTGAAATGATTTTTAAAAATTTTTAACATTAAATGAATCCAATATACAATTCAGTGATAATTAACCCTTACATTCAAATCGAAACCAGCCACCGCTATACCGGAATTGGCACCCGAACCTGCTAAACCGATAAAGTGCTCGGAACCGATGCAACTCGAAAATAGTGATGCGCCCACCTTTTGATTTTATAAAATAATACTCTCTATTATTTTTTTTAAAATAAGGCATTTAAGAATTTAAAATCACCCGAAAAACTTACTGGAATCCAGTGCATACTTTTGTTTGCCAAGAAATATCCGCTCACTGAATCTCCTTTGCTTTTTCTCGATGACTAAAATAATTTAATCTTAATTTTATGTAATTTGTTTTTTTTAATATATATATATATATATATATATGTTTTTAAAAATAAAAGTTCGCACCCAAATGCCAACAACAAAAATGCAAATAAAGTACGCGATAATAACAATAATATCTGTGATTGTAATTCTCGCTGAACCCAGCTGTACATCATCGGAATTCGCCACAACAGTAGTTGTTGATACAGTTGTTGATGACATCTGTGTTGGGATCTTTTGGAATTTTTGAACGTAGAAAAAACACTTTGCAAATTACACGATCATAAACTTTTTTCGATCCAAACCGCACTAAATATCAAAAGCTTTTATTAGAAATAATATAATAAGGGTAAAAAAGAAAGCAAGCATTTATTTAAACCGAGAATATTTTAAGCAAACCTTGAACTTAATATTTAACCATAAACAGTACTTTTATGAACATTAAGTTTACTGATGCAGTGTTATTTTAAATTTTTTTGTCAGAGTTTGATAAAAATTAACATTTAAAATTTATTCGCTAACACTCGCGCTCTAAGTATTACTTCAGTAAATATTTTCTAATTATTGTGTCATTCAAGAGGAAATAATGCGCAAATCAGTTAAAGGTTAAACACATCACACGATGCTTATAGAGATAGAAAGTTCATTTTTTTTAATTTTCAGCTATAAATCCTAATTCTTACAGTTTATTGTTAATAAATCATAGGAAAAAAGTCTAAAAATAACTTTAGTGTAATGAAAATAATTTTAATTTATTAATATAAGCAAATTTAATACGAGAAATATTAGAATTTTAAAAATGTACTGATATTATTATTATTATTTTGAGCGAAAACTATTTGCGTTAATGAAAACTAATAATAAAATAAATACAAAAGAAATTATTATATTCAGAAATAAGTAAAGTTGTGAATTAAGGCAAAATAAATAATAATTGTAATGTCAGCAGATGTCCGTAGTGTATAGTGTTTTGAATGTGAATGTTGTTGTATGTTGTTGTATGTTGTGAATGAAACGTCATTAATACATTTACACATTAATACGTGGTTGTGTCGTTTAAGTTGTTAGTCTAATACACTTGTTTGAATTATTTGTGTTTCGAATAGGTTTAAAATGTGTTCATTAATCTATAAAAAGTATAGTAGAGATAGTTTTGATAGATTTGGTGATGACTTGTGTGAAGAAATATTGCGTTATTTGCCATTAAGTGATTGTTTTGGTTTGCAATGCGTTAACAAACAATTCAATGCATTCATATTTAATAAACAAACGAAACTCGTATTAAAGAAATATTATTCATATTATGAAAAACATGTAAAACATTCAATTATTAAAGAACTCATCACAAAAGAATACGATTGTCTTTATGATTCAGATAATTTGTCTTCTGATTCAAATTATGCAATTCCCGCTATCGGTAATCATTTATTAAAATATGTGTTAATTAAATGTGTGAATATTAATGATATCACTATTGATTGTGATTTGTGTGTAAACGATAAAACAATTAATACAATAAGCAATGCATGCAAACGTTTGAAGCATTTAGAGATTAATAATGATTGTAATTGTAATGTTTCACTCGATTGTTGGCAACAATTCGCAGAAAATAGCCTCAAATTTCTTGAATCACTTAAAAACGATAACCTTTATCACTATAATCGCAATCGTTTCGATTTAATTGAAGCATTTCTGCCATTCACTCCATGTCTGAAATTATTGCAAGCAAATCACTTAAACGATATCTTCGATGAATGTTTGCCACAACACAATCAGCAATTATTAAATAATATTGAGTCTGTGGGCCATTATTGTATACGAGGAGAAAACTTTATCAAATTTACTGATTATTTTGCGCATCGATTGAAGTCACTGCGTGTTACGATTTTTTGTAATGTAAACGTGGATATATTGAAACACTTGGCATACTTTGTTGAATTAGAATATCTTTATTTCGAGTTTCATAACTATAGGGACAATTGTTATATTGAAGTACTAACAGAGATTGGTTTGAAATGCACGAAATTGCGTGTATTAGAGATCGATGGTATAAATGCATTATTTTACGAAGTATTTTGTGGCGGCTTTAAATCACTTGAAACGTTAATTATTAAAAATAAACCAAGTATTTGCGAAAATATTGAACTATTGAAAAATTGTGAGCACTTAAAGCATTTGGAATTTAAATGGAGTTCGATTAACGCAAGTGATTTCACTGATATTCACTCACATTTACCGCAAATAAACACAATAAGCATTGATTCTTATCATATAATACTTGAAAACGAATATAACAAACTATTGCAACACTTGGCGAAATTACCGAATCTATTTAATTTGAATATTGTTTACTGTTCGCCGTTCGAAATTACCACCGATGATGTAATATCATTTATCGTCAATTGTTTGAGCATTAGAAGCGTCACTTTAGTTGATTATTGGTGTGAGTTGGATGTCGACAAAATTCGCGCGTATATTGAAAATAATAATAGAAAAATAAATATTTATAATTATTAATTAATTAATTACGAAACAATTAATCAGACTCTTCTCGTATAAATTAATATCAAAATTAAATCGTGGAAAAGATTAAAATTAATAATATATTTGGCGCTTTAAATTCGATAATAAAATAATAAGTTATTATAACGATAATGAGTTGCTTCTTTTTCACCACTAAAATTATTGGTATTTGGTATTTATTCCTCTGTTATGTTTTAAAAGCTTTTTGATGGTTGAAATAAATTCGTACATATGATTAAACTTGTGTCTTAAATTAATCTTTTCATTCTCTAAAAAAATGGCTTAATATTAAAGAAATATTTGTTTAAAAAAAAGTAAAAAATGACGCAATCATTCAATCATTTCACACAGAAAAATATATAAAAAAATTTTGATACACTGAATACAATTTATTCTGGTGTTAGATTTCAATTCTAGATTATATTTTTATTTTAATCAGGAATAATTCTCCGTCTAAAAGTTATGCATGTTTTTTTAAAAAAAAAATATCCTTTATTATAATTTATAACAGACTAACAATAATTGCAACTAAAGCGCAGAAATCGAGTGTCTCGTGAAAATTTAAAAGCAACGCGTTTACAATCCAACGACTAAATACATGGCACACCATATTGTGACAGCGCAGCGATTTATAAAAGAATCGCGTGTCACATGTCGGTGAACAATCATCCATGTATTCGTAAAGAAGTGAAAGGTTTGACAAACGAATAGTTTGAGTGCCACTTTTATATTATCAATCAAATAGAAAAAGAGTTGCAGAAAATTAATCCGAAAGATTGCATGCCTTACTGGGTATATAAGTTATGACAGTAATACAGTGCGTGAATTTATATAACAAATATTATTTAATCAACATTATATTGATTTAACTCAAATAAT
>JAQIVF010002794.1:0-10347 GCA_034698365.1 Steganacarus magnus | reverse complement strand
TTTTCCTTTATATAAATTTTTAAAAACAATGTTTTCATTATTTTTATTAACATCTACTGGCTTCATTTTTATCGATCGATGAAAAGAATTATTATACCCATTAATAAAACTATCAAGAACATTTATATATCTCCTTTTACCAAAAGCCGTAAAATATTTGAACATTTTGCTTTTTAAAGTTCTATTGAATCTTTCTATTATTGCACATTTTATTGTATCGTTTTTGCTTGTAAAATAATTAATATTTAATTTTTTAAATAGTTTTTTAATAGGACTATTTAAAAATTCTGTTCCTATATCTGTTCGAAGTTTATGGAAAATTTTACTCTCAAATATTTTAGAAAATGCTGCAACTTAACTATTTCCATCTTTAGATTTAAGTGGAATTGCAAATGCATATTTCGAAAAACAATCAATAACTGTTAAAATGTACTTATATTTATCATTATCTTTTGCAAATAATTTTAAGTCCACTAAATCCGCCTCCCATTGTTCATCAATGTTGCTTACCAAAATTCGATTCCTTGAAAACTGCTTTCTAGCCGGAAAATTTAATGTGTATGCCAACTCTCCATTAAGCCAGTTTTTAACTTGATCTTCATTTGTATCTGGAAATTTAATTTTAATCGCTTTATGAAGTTTTTTAATACTGCTGAAGCCGGCTCCATTTGCAGAGTCGTAATAAATTTTGGAAAGCTCTTCTAGTAAACTCATTATTCAGAGTCTGAGGCTTCTTCCCACTGTCGATTATTCAACTTGAGTATTTTACTTTTAGGCGCGTACATTATAAATTTTTTAGTTTTTATAATCTTTTCTTTTGGAATTTCTGATTGCATTGGCTTGCTTTCTAAATCAATTTTTGCAGTTTGATCTTTAAATTGATCTTTAACTTTTTCATTGTTTATAATATCAGGATGTACACCTGCTTTTATAAGTAATGAAATAAATATTTTATCTAAGTGTTCACTTCCCTCAAATGCCTCATAAAGTAGTTCTACCACATTAGTATCTGGTATATAAGATTTATCATGTAAAAAATTTAATTTTTCGTTGTAACCTTTTATAGCAGCTATTTTAATTACTGTAAGCAAAATATTTTTTAAATAATCTCTGCATAAAGTATTTTTATTTGATTTATCAGTGAAATTTATAGGAACTAATTTCATTAACTTAGTGTTATTCATTGTCTTAATGAATCTAATAAGGTTAAAACAATAGGAATTACAGACCAAATCCAACCACCACTTTGAATAACCAAATCTTTTTGTTCGCTCTTACTTCTTTTTCTTTTTTTATTTATACCAGAAATTTCCACAATATTTTTCCAATTAGTTTTAATTTTTTTTAAATTTGTCGGTTTTAAATTCTTCTTAACAATATTCTTGGCAATTTCTTTTATAGACATGTAATAGCAACGATTACATGCAATCTATACTAATGCAGCTTTTTTTGATTTTGCTGAAAGCTTGTTAATTAAATTTAAATTTCTCACACACTTTTAAAATTTCTCACACACTTTTAAAATTTCTCACTCATTTTTCAACGTAATAAATTCTTGAATAATTTGCATTTATAGATTCATTGAACGATAAATTAGAACTAAGGGTAGTTCATCTGGTGTATCTTGTGTTAAGTCAATAATAATATATTCATAATTTTCTGATGTAGCATGCGAATAAGCATAAAAAAAATACTTTGATTTACCTGGAAAGATTTGTTTTTGAAGGCAATGAATCTGCTGTTTATCTCTTGGATTTTTCATAATTATCAAATAATGGCAATTTAAACTTATTGTACGGATTTCTGGACCTTTGTGAAACAAATTTTGAGAAATAAATATTATACTTATTTTTAAATGATGACTTCCTTTAGTAAACAAACGAGATGAAGATTTATTTTCTGACACTTCAGCCATCAAATCGTCAATTTCAACTAATTCTATTTTATTTTCCAATAGTTCTTTTTCTGAAGGAAGTCCTTCATTATAAATTCAATTGATATTCTTTATTGGTTCATTATATAAGATTTGTCATTGGCCATAAGCCCACAAAACGTTTAAATTATCAGATTCTATATTAACTAATCTTTTATAATTACTTAGTACTTCTCTTACTAATATTGTTTTTCCACTACTAGTAGGACCTGAAATCATACAGGTAAAGGATGTTTAAACATTGAATGTTTTGCTTCAATCATTTTGATAAAATAATTTTATTTAATATATATATATTAAATATATATATAATACATTTATAGATTTTTTTTACTATTATTTAAAAATAACAATAATAATAAATTATTTAAAATAGTTGCTTGTACTTGGTTGTGATGAAATATTTTGGACCGCATTCTGTGAGTCTTTAGTACCATATGGAACTGTTGTTTGGCTTACTTTTCGTCTTTTTGTAGACACAACTCTATATTCTTTGTCCATATGAACTGTGAAAATATCATGGGTTTTATCACTTCTGAATTGAATTTGAGGAACCATAACACTTTGAGGATTATTTTCAACATACTTTTTTGAAAAGTCAATTAAAGTATTGAATGTTATTTTTTTACATGCTGCTTCTGAAAGTTTTATTCCTTTTGTTTTCACTTTTGTTTTTGTTTCTCCATTTGGGAATTTAACTAAATATCCATAGTTTTTTGGCCCACAAGATGAAAAGCTAACCATTTTTGCGCCTTCAGTTTTATAGTCACCCCAAATTTCATCTGTCATTTGTCCTAAAAAATCTCCAAGTTTTGGAATATACCAGCCAATTTTGTGAACAAAAATTAAAGAGTCAGTGTCAAAATATAAAACTCTCCCCTTAATACTTTTTTCAATTTTTTCCATTTCATTATATAGTTCAAGCCTTGCGTATGCAGTAACAAAAGAAGCAATGGCCACACTTGTTCTATTATAGGGTTCCATTTCGTCATTTTTGTATTTCCAATTCATTAGTACACTTTCTTCTGTCACCTTCATTTCACCAGTAACTTCTTTAAGCGGATCGTTTAATATTTCCCAATATTTTGAATACTCACTAATTAATTCACTTTTCGACTGATTTGGTCTTTGCGCAAGTTTTCCCCATAAACTGTTAAGAATCAATTTTGCGATATAGCGCAAACCAGGATTTAGCTTAATATTATTTCTATCAAGTTTTATTCCTTCTCTTTCCTCAAAACTTTTCAAAAACTTCAATTTATTTTGTTCTATTTCATTATCGCTTCCAAGCTCGCACCATTTAGGCCATCCAGATGCTTCGGTTTTTATTTTGTACCAAGTTTTCATATAATCTTTAAAAATATTCTTACTTTTATTTTGATAATTTAATACTTCATAAATTTCAAGAATTTTATATCCAAGTTCCAAGGCTTTTTCTAGCTCAATTGACGTCCAAGTGCTTATTATTGATCTTTCTTCTTTAGTATGATTGCAACTATTAATATTACAGTTTTCAGCACATTTTCCACACAATGGAAACATAAGCTTATTACTGGCTCTTTTTGGCAAAACAGGCAAGTGAAGCTTAGAAGGTAGCTCGACTTTACATTTTATAAATCCAAAATAGTTATCTATTGACTGAAAATTTTCCGTAATAATTTCCGGATGGCCAACCGGATAGTCAAAAAATGTGAGCACAAAAGGATAGAGACTGGTGAAATCATATTATTTTAATTCTTCATCTTCCTTACATTCATAGAAAAAAGAAATATTGTTTGTACGACCTCCAAAAATGATTCTCTAATTAGAGCGTGGTTTCTTCAAAAAGCTGATTATACGACTTAAACACTTCCTTTCCATATTTTCTTAACAAATCTCTATCAATAATTTTGCATTTTTCACATCCATGATAAAGACACCCAAAAAATTCAAAAACTGTTTTTTCTTCCCCTTCAATAATTAAACCATCAGAATAATAGTTTCCTATTGGATGCTCTCTTATAATCTTCTTATTTAATACTATTTCTTGCCAATCAAGCCAGATATCTGCTATACGTGATTTTTTTCTTACTGAAAAATAACCTTTTATAGGTGTTATTCCAATATCTCCATTTTTCTAGACTTTAGCACGAAAATACTCCATACCAATAGATGCCAATGTAAAGTTTCTTGTAATTGGGTCCAATTGAGTTTCGTTTTTAAATAGAGAGCGAAACATCATAACTGCAATTGTCAATAATCTCACATCATTTCCACAGTAAGCAAATAATTCCTTTTAAAAGTCAAAAACATAGTTAGTTTCTTGCAGTTTTTCTGCATGCCATTTCCTTAAATCCGAAGCTTGTTTTTGTTTCATATCATCAGCTAAATAATACTAAATATCTGGAAGATCGTTTTTATAATTTTGATTTTCTAATGTGTTCCAATGTTCAATGGTAAATTCAAAAATTATTGTGAGATAATATTTAAACAAATTGTAGTAAAATGTATTGAAATCTGTAACAAATTTTCTTAATTTTTTTAACAATTAAGTTATGAATTAACAATAATGAAGATTATTATAATTAAAATAATAATCAATTAATAGACTCCTGCATTTATTAAATAACTTTTCCATATTAAACCTAATTATTTTTACACAAGGTTAATCGCTTTTATAACAATTTAACGAACATCCATTGTAAAATTGTATGGATACGCGAAATAAAACTAAATGGATCAGTTTCCCTATACAAAGTAAATATATATTTGGAAACAATCATTTTAACTGACTCTGGAAATATTTACATTACTTAAATTATTAAACCGGAAACATAAGCTAAATTTTTAAAAATTCATGTTTCCTACCCCCATAGGTGTAGCCTCTTGAAAATAAAAATCTTGTTAGACAATATTTATATGGGCTACTATAAATTACAGTGAAAGATTTTCCTAAAACTACAACTTCATAAATTTTTGAAAAATTAAAATTTTTCTTGATATTATTTCCCTAAGTTCCGGTTGTGTTAATGTTTTTAAAATCAGCACAAAGACTACTCTAAGAAGGTTGTATATGTGTACAATTTAGATTCAAAAATATTAGGTAATTTGACAACTTTCTAGAACAATAGATGTACAAAAAGAAGCACAGATTGGTATACTTTCTTTTTCCATCAGTATATTGATAGGTCAATAACCGAATTTTAAACCAATTGTACGAAAATAGTCTAGCCTTTCTAACCTAGGCTTCGGGTGTAATTCCCTTCTATCTTTGTAAAATTGAGCTCTCTTTCTGGCCATTCAAAGATGAGCTCCGGCTTGTATTTTGGCTACTCTTTGTTGTCAGGCGCTACTGTTTTGCATAGCTTATAGCGCTGCTTTTCAACCATGCCATCTCTATACTCGTCATTAGTCATGACATAATGAGTATTAGCCATAAAATGACAACTCGGCTTATTCATTATAGCCATAATATCCACATATAAATAATGGAAGAAAGTTTTTAAAATTTATATTTAATAAATAATAATTATTTAAACACTTACTTGGATGCCAGGTAATATTGAAGTAATTTAATACCTCAAAGAGGTTTTGCTTCCCAATTCAACGATGAACACCATGTTCAACATCGATGCTCGGTGTATTTTACACATCGAAAAAGCAGACCCATACACCTTTTACCTTCTTCCAAATGGTGAATGTTGGAAGCGTAAATTGCAAATCAGCGCGGAATGACAGACGATCCAATATATGTTGCGGCGGCAAACTTCTGAATGATGAGTTCTCGGGTATATTTGATCCATAATACCTACGAAAAAATATGAAAATATTATGAAATTATTAAATAAAATATAATATGTGATATATAATAATTTGTTTACCTTTCTTATTTTTCTTAGTAATGAGTGCAAAATTTTCTGTCCAACTATTGAAACAAAATGACGTGATGACACAAATGACACACTAAAACGTGAAGGTCTTCGCTGTTCGACCGAAGTCTACTGAGCCAAATGATTTATGTGCAACTACTTATATACCTTTGCACCCCTGGTGGCGGGAATAGTTCACAATAATAAGGGGGTGGGAGGTGAAAAGGTGGGCTATAGTGGATTTTTGGGTGTTTCCACCCCTTTTTTCATAAGCTAATAACTTTTTTACTCGGTGAGTTATGTGAATAATTCTTTTACTATATTGTTAATATCATTAAATATTACAAAAAAGCTCATAAAAACTTTTTTCCATATAGTAAGAATTTTTCAGAAAAATTCAAAAATCAAAAAAGGGGCAATAATTTTAATTTAAAATTAGTAAGTGCTAAAAACTCGGGAGTTATAATTTAGATACATCTAATTGTGCTCTATATTGGAAAAATAATTAGGTAACAAAATATTCATAATTTTCGAAATTATTAAACCGGAAACATAAGCTAAATTTTTAAAAATTCATGTTTCCTTCCCTCATAGTGGTAGCCTCTTGAAAAAAAAATCTTGTTAGACAATATTTATATGGGCTACAATAAATTACAGTGATTGATTTTTTTTTCCCTAAGTTCCGGTTGTGTTAATGTTTTTAAAATCAGCACAAAGACTACTCTAAGAAGTTTGTATATGTGTACCGAGTTTGAAAATTTTAGATAAAAGATTTCTACTTTTAAAAAATTACTTTACATTTTTTTAAAAAAATATTTTGAAATTTTTAAAATACTTCTGTTTTGACGATTCTCATCAAACTTCTCCATTTTATTAGTAATATTATATACTACTAATTAAAAAATATTGAAAGTGATTTACTAAATAAAAATATTTTTTTAAATTTCAAAAAAAAATTAATAGACTCCTGCATTTATCAAATAACTATTCCATATTAAACCTAATTATTTTTACATAAGGTTTTTCGCTTTTATAACAATTTAACGAACATCCTTTGTAAAATTGTATGGATACGCGAAATAAAACTAAATGGATCAGTTTCCCTATACAAAGTAAATAAATATTTGGATATAATCGTTTTAACTGACTCTGGAACTATTTACATTACTTAAATTATTAAACCGGAAACATAAGCTAAATTTTTAAAAATTCATGTTTCCTTCCCCCATAGGGGTAGCGTTTTGAAAAAAAATCTTGTTAGACAATATTTATATGGGCTACAATAAATTACAGTGATTGATTTTATTTCCCTAAGTTCCGGTTGTGTTAATGTTTTTAAAATCAGCACAAAGACTACTCTAAGAAGTTTGTATATGTGTACCGAGTTTGAAAATTTTAGATAAAAGATTTCTATTTTTAAAAAATTACTTTACATTTTTATAAAAAAATTTTTGAAATTTTTAAAATACTTCTGCTTTGACGATTCTCATCAAACTTCTCCATTTTATTAGTGATATTATATACTACTAATTAAAAAATATTGCAAGTGATTTACTAAATAAAAATATTTTTAAATTTCAAAAAAAAAATTTAAATTATCTTTCTAGGAAATCAAATTCTGGAAAGCTGAAGATGCTTTTCTATAAAAAGGATATTCCATTCTGAAAACTGAATATGCCATTCTGATAGCGGAAGTTGGCATTTTTTAAACTGAGCATGATTTTGGTAATCATTTTAATAAACTATAATCAAAAATATTTAAATTTCTATCAGTGTAATGTATTAATTTTTGACATGTTGATACTATTTTTTAAAATACCGATAACACTCTTCTTGTTAATTTTATTTCTGACTTCGTTAAAAAAAATTGTCAGTTATTTGGATTTGGAATTGTGCGTCTGTCTGTGTTGACACTTTGATAGGAGGAGTTTTTTTTAGAAAAAATTGGGTCTTTTGCCAACTTTGTAAAACATTCTGATACAATTAAGATTCAAAAATATTAGGCAATTTGACAACTTTTTAGAACAATAGATGTACAAAAAGAAGCACAGATTGGTATACTTTCTTTTTCCATCAGTATATTGAAAGGTCAATAACCGAATTATGAACCAATTGCACGAAAAGTCTAGCCTTTCTAACCTAGGCTTTTGGTGTAATTCTGGCTGCTTCCGCGGTAATACCCTTTAGCCTTACGTCCACCACAGAATTTACAACGTATGGCATTACGGTTGTTAGACACACTTTCCAGAAGTCGTCTTTCCTTTTCGCGTTTGTTAACCGCTTTAGTGCAGTTATCACAATGTATGACAAAATTTTTAAACTCTTCTGTCGTAAATTTTTTTTCGAACATCTTCGCCGAGACCAGCTTCTGAGTCTCCGGATGGAGTTTGGAGATCAACTCCATACGATATGTGAAGTCGTCCACTTCACTATAGGCTGAGACAATCTTATGGTAGCTCTTCTTGAAATCAGCTGTAGTTTTAAAGTTATCTCGGCTGAGATTTCTAACTTGGCTAAAGGCCGCCATTTTTGCCGATTGAGACGTAAATTCCTTTACGAATGCTACTGAATATTCAGGCCACGAATCGAATCATTGCTGGCATAAAATTTCTTATATTTCTCCATCAATGACGGACTCATCCTCGAACCCAGCAGTTCCTTCCTCTTATCTACTTGCCATTGATTGAATAATACTTGAGTATCGAAATTCTCAATGTATGACTTTGTTGGTGTCTCACTCGTAAATTCCGCTATAACTTTACTAATGTCTGGCAATTTTCGAATACAAGCCACTGTCTGAAGACATGTAAAGTTGGCCGTCATAATGGCTGTCAAATCTTTAATTGCATTAATAGTTGCGTCATTGACCGCACCACTCATGGCTTGAATGTCTTTATATCTAGTCTCTAGAGTTTTAAATGAGCTCTTTTCTTGTATTAATAAATCATTTAATCTTTTCACTTTCGCTTCCAAAGCCTTCTTGTCTTTCATAATTCGTCCATTGTAGCCATGATTTCCGAATTTACTTTCTGTTGTTCACGTAATAATTTTTGTGTGTGAATTAATTTTGATTCTCTAGTTTTTGGTTGAGAACACGAATAGTAATAATCTTCCTCGTCTGACATACACCATATGAAGAATGAATGAGCGCAATTTATGAATTGATGAGCAGTTTAGATCGCATCCACCACTGTTGTATGAGTGCCAACACAGTAACGCTAATATAGGCCACACTACTGTACGAAACGCTACACGATATTTATTGAGATCGCTCTCGAGTTCGTTCTGCTCGAGTCTTACTCATGAAACCAGACTCTTGCACTTCACTTGAGATTTTTTCGATATAGAGCACCGATTATTTCTCGCTGACACGTATCGTTACCATGGGAACAGTTGTTTTGCTGTTTCCCGAAGAATGGGATTTACCGCCGATTTCGCGGTGTTATCCGAGCTTACTATCACTAAAATGGAACCGACAGATTGTCCCCACACTTCAGTAATGCGAAATAATTTTATCTTATTCCGATTAGAAGATAATTAAATAAAAGCGCACCAAATACACTTTTTTATTAAAACAACGCTTATAGCGATACATATAAATTTTAAGTGCTTTAGTGCACACAACACGACTTACTGTCGTTGCGTCTCGTTAACGAGTGACGCTAATAATCAAAAGAAAATACAAAAACATGATTAAAAAGTACAAAATAAGTTTGATATGTTTGTGTCGCTAATGTTTCATCTTGAGATCACTTTATGTGATTAATTAATAATAACTATTTTCAGACACTTATGACTGTTATCGCCACACAGTTACCAACAGTTCAGTGCTTTTACACACAATGATGTTCAGACGCGGACTTATGAGTAGTTATGCGTAATGTGTTGTTCCGTGTGTAACATGATAATTGTAATGAATATAAGAAATCTCAGTAAAAACCTCATTTAATATGAATAACACTTCAATTTTTAAGTTTTTTCACCGCAAATACAATCATAGAAAATATATTTATTGCTAAATAATTTAATTATTATTAAATTTATGGCATAAGTAACAATAAAAAAATATTCAACAACGTGTCCGTAATAGTATTTGACAGACAGTTTTTACTAAATTATTCTAAACAATTATTTTCTTAATGTGAATTATAATTTGGTACTTCATTTATATTTTTATATTCACTTTGACATTTAATTACAGATATTATTATTCAAGTGAATATAAAAATAAAATCTAATAAATTATTCTACAAAATAATTAATACCGCATAAATAACTTTTGCAAAGAAAGTTCATGACGTTTTCCTATTTCCTAGTTTACTATTTGCTGAATTAAATAAACCACATATAATTATATTAAAGATAATTTTATTCACAAAAAACCTTTAACTACTTTTGGAATCTGTAATAAAGTGTGTGTGCACAGGAAATCACTAATCGAACAGTAATGCAAAACTCGTGTGAATTATGTTGTGTTGTTATTATAACTAGAGACGATATTTTCAGTAAATTCCTTTTTCTTTATTAACAAGTTTAGATTTGAAAGAAAAGTATATGTGTACGAAC
>JAQIVF010002793.1:0-10348 GCA_034698365.1 Steganacarus magnus | reverse complement strand
TCTCTCTCTCTCTCTCTCTCTGTCACGTTCTCCTACAATACTAAATTGAGTTGAGTTTCAATAATAAATTTTTATACTTATTCAAGAATGGAATCTACTATAAATATTTTTAAACAATTAATGTATTGTTGAGCACATTATAAATTTTTTAAACTTATTTTGAAACAAAAAACGGGTATTATTATTAACATTGTTTAAACATGAGCGAAGCGAAACGGGAAATACTAGTATTAATTAAAAAAAATTGCTACAACAATGTATCAAATATAGAATAAGTTTTAATTCAGTAGTGAATTGATGATTAAATTCAAATTCAATGAGAGATGCATTTGTTTTTGATTGTTGAAACACGAGATTAAAACTTCAAAAAAGCAAAATCACAGACGAGTTCATTTTAAATTTAATTCATATATCAGTTATTTTAGTTATCATATTTGTAGTTATTTTAATTAATTCAATATATGATCAATGAGTGTAAAAGAATTATTATTTTGTCATATTTTGAACTCTATTCATAGAATTGCATATACGAAAGGTAATCAGATATAATTGAAGCACTGCTCAAGACATGTGCATTCAATCAGACCGCCTATTAAAAACCATTTATAAATTCCAATATCTTCCAACTAAATCATTTTTTTTGCCACAGATGCTAATAAAACCGAAGAATCAGTTAATCAAAGCGAAAAACAAAGCAAAGACAGTATTATTTTATTTGCGGTAATTATAATAGCAATCGTAGTCATAACTATAATATTCAGTGTGTTCGCGTTCACTCGCGGGCGCATGAAAGGAAGAGCTGCGGGTAACGACACTTATTTTTGTTAAAAGTTTTTTTAAAGAAAAATTACCACTTTTATTATTGACTAATCTCATAACTGTTAATAGTTTAATTATAAAGATATATGTGTTTATAATGAAAGTATATGATTGTCCTAATAATTTTAATGACAAAATATAAATTTTTATTTTAATAGCTCAACGCGAGAAAAGCCGAAAACGTGAAAAAAGTGAGAAAAGCGAGAAAAGCGAAACAAATGGGAAAATCGAGACAAGTGAAAAAAGTGAGCAAATCAGTGATAAAGACGTTAAATCAGACAAAAATGATTGTAATAACCAGATTGAACCTAAAGAACAACGGTCTAAATCCGCTAATTTCATATCATTAAAAAATTGGAAATCACACGTTCCTAGAGATGAGTCGCAGGTGACTGTCAGAAGTGTGATGACTAAACAGCTTATTGAGAATGAGGCTGAGTATGAACCAAACCAGAATAGTATTGAGTCATTACAATCGATTGAAGCGAGAAAACAATTCGATCTTCAAAAAACTGATAAACGAAGCAAACGAGTTGTGAGCCATTATAAGTGGGGATTATAATACTAACTAATTATTTATTTTTAATAACTATTTCGTTAAGTTTTATTAATATTAATGCTCTTAAACTATATTTTTATTGATTTATTTGATGTCTTTTTTTCTGTAAATAATTGTTAAAACTGGTAATAATTTAATTTTTATAGTATTAAAAAAATACTTTGTGAAAAATTAGTGGTATTAAACGAGTTTTGTAATAGATTTTTAAAAATTTAAGATAATCTATTTTATTATTTGATCGAAAGAAAAGGAACGAATGATTTTTGTACAGATTAAAACTAAAATTTTCGCCGTAAACAACCAGCTGCAAACTCATATGAATTTTCCCAATATTAGTGATAAATTTTGATAAATAATTAAAAATTACAAGACAAAAACATGACAAGGGATTTCACTGTTGAGGGACTAATGATTTATTAGTAACTTATATGGTAATGAGTAACAATGAGCATATCAGGTCTATATTGTCTAGAGTTTAAGCCAATTGATCTGAATTTTAATATGAAAATCTTCAATACTTCTTAAAAGCACTGGAAAAAACTAAATAAAAATTTGTTTTTGAAAAATGATCACTGAAGTTAGAGAAATAGAAATCAATGTCAACTATTTTTTATTTGTCCTTGTTATCAATTAAGAGATTAATTCGTATCAGTAATTATTGAAGATTAAGCTAATAGATTATTTGTTTAGCCATTAACGTAGTATTAATCAAAATAATTTTATTGAATTTTAAATACAAAATTTTTAAAATAATTTATTATTGCTAACAAAAAAATGTTTCTTAAGCTCTTTATAAGTGTGTGTTTGTTCGCAACATTTGTGGTTAAAGCGCAACGACTCGATACTAATCTAGATTCGGATGAGTTTGAATTTATCGCGTTAGCCGTGACACGAGTGGAGTTCAACCAAAAGGCTCCACAATTTTATGCCGAAGAGCAGGCATGCTATGCTGAAATCGGATGTTTCAACACATCAGGACCGATGCAACACGTCGGTGAACTGCCCGACGCACCCGACAAAATAAGCACCAAGTTTATCGTTTTCACCCATTCATCACCAAATGTATCGCACGAAGTTTATTTGAACAACACAACTAACTTTACTGCCGCAGCACAGGATAAGATTGCTATTATAATTCATGGTTTTAATAATGATGCTAAGAATGCTGAATTGGTATCATTAAAAGACTCAATTTTGCTGCACTCGAAAATTTCTACCGTTATTATGATTGATTGGGCGAAAGGAGCGGCTGCTCCGTGGTATGAAACGGCTGCGGTTAACACACAACTTGTTGGCAGAGAAGTGGCTCTTCTTATTAACAAATTAAAAGCATCGAAAGGTGTTAATCCTGATAACGTGCATTTGTTTGGATTTAGTTTAGGCGCTCATGTGGCGGGATTCGCGGGAAAATGGTCTCAGTCTGAGTATAAATGGTCTTTTGGTAGAATTTCAGGTTAAAAATAGATATTTATATTTTAGATTTTAAAATTTGCAAAATATAATTTCATTTCGATACAAAAAAATTTGGGCTAAAAATTAAAATATGTTCGCTAAGTTGATTTATTGATAATTACAGCTCTGGATTCGGCATCGCCACTGTTTCAGAAATATCCGGGATCATTCTTGACATCAGCGGACGCAAAATTTGTTGATGCAATTCACACCAGTGCTGGAACTAATATTGTGGATATAGCTGTTGGTGATGTCGGATTTAAAGAGCCATTCGCACACATCGATTTTTTCCCTAACGGCGGATCACACCAACCGCAGTGCGCTCTAACCTTACATATATCTTGTAATCATTATTCCTCAGTTGTTTACATGGATACCTCTCTAAAAGCTGCAACAGAGTGCGATTTTAAAGCATTTAAATGTGTGACTTGGGATGAGTTTAATAATGGCACGTGTGCTGACACTAAAGGAGATTCGAAAATGGGATACTATAGTGTGGATTCGACCGGTCGTGGAAGTCATTTTCTTAAGACTAATAAAAATTATCCATACTGTCAACAATAATTTTTTTAAACCTATGTTAATGTTAATAAAATTTACTATAGAAAAATAACCCTTGTTTACTACATTCTTTATCTTTTGTTAATAAATCCATGTTTTATCTTAATTAAATAATTTATAATAGACTAGATAAAACTAAAAAGCTAATAAAATTCCGTCATTTTAAATGGTGAAACCATGAAACAAAGTACAAATTAAATGTGCAAATTTGCTTAAATTTTCTTAAAGCAAACCAAAATAACTGACATTTTCTTACCTTAAACCTTAATACTTTTTATTTGGTTTTGAAATGAGTAAAACTATTTGAAAATATAAAAATTATTTTGCTTAGACATGTTTTAAAATTGCAATGAAAGACGCATTGTATTTTTTTGTAAACAGTTGCAAATAAAATATTTTTTCGGGTTCTAATTCTTAACATACTTAAAAGCAGAGAATTTATTACAGTTTACACATAACTTACATTATCAAGACATCAATATATTTATTATTACGCAGAGTGAAAATAAGTGTAAACTTATTATCTTATATTCTTAATTTTGAAAATTTATTAAAAAGTTCACAGAAAGGGTGTATAATCTTAAAAGGGTGTATTTTTGTGGGTTATCTTAACAGAATATAATAACAAATTATTATTGAGTAATAGGTATGTATACGTGCATCTCTATTAAGCAGTTTTTATTACCTTATTTTTCGTAACCAAACTTTATAATGTGTTTATCAACCATAATAAATAAATTTAATATCTCTGAGCTATGAAGCGCACCAAAAATCCAATTCAATTCAATTCGCTGAGTTAACCTTTTGATAACAAATTTACTGATAGAAATTAGATATAAATTAAGAAGAGATGGCAAATTTTGTTCAGTATTACTCTTCGTACCAGATTTGAAACATATACAGTTTATCAAAATGATATTAGGCATATGTTTAGCGGTCTTTTTGCCATTAATAGTTGCAATGCCAGCAACTAATGATTTGGCATTACTCGAGGCAATAGATTTGTCTGTTAAACTGGTCAATCTCAGAGATCCAAACGAAAAAATTGAAAGAGCAACGGCGTGCTACACCGACATTGGATGCTTTTCAAACACTGATGGACCGATGAAACATGTGGGCAGTTTGCCGAGCAGTCCGACATCGATTGGCACGCGATTCTATATGTACACTCAAAGCGCGCCGAACACTGCAGTGGAGCTTAGTTTGGGCAGTACTAACAATTTTAATTTGATCGCTGCTGATAAAGAAATCGCGGTATTAATTCATGGCTTCGGAATGGATTCCGCAAACTCTGAGATGCTATCATTGAAGAACGCGATTCTACAAAATTCGCAAAAACAAGCGGTTATAGTTACAGATTGGAAATCAGGAGCCGCTTCTCCAATGTATAATACTGCTGCTGTCAATACACAAGTAGTTGGAAGACAGGTGGCTCTTCTAGTTAACCAAATCAGGGCATCTCGTGGTATTAGTACTGGTGACGTACACTTACTTGGTTTTAGTCTCGGCGCACAAGTGGCCGGATTTGCCGGAAAGTGGTCTCAATCAGAGTACAATTGGATTTTTGGTCGTATAACAGGTTTGTTAAACACTTGTTATTTGCTTTGGACGCCAATAGTATTTACTGTTTTGTTTAATTTTTCATTAATCTCTAATAAACATCACAGGATTGGACGCCGCATCACCGCTCTTCGAATCATATCCTGGTTCTTATCTGTCAGCGGCGGATGCCATATATGTTGATGGCATACATACGAGCGCTGGTTCTAACATCCTTCTCGGTCAGGTGGGTTTTGTCAACCCATTTGGATCCATCGACTTTTATCCGAACGGCGGAAAGAGTCAGCCAAGATGTTCGACATCGTTATCGCTAACGTGCAACCATTATTCAGCGGTAATATATATGGACGCATCACTGACCGCTTCGAACCAATGCTTGTTTTTATCGTACAAATGCAATTCGTGGGACGAGTATGACAAGGGTCAATGTCCGGGTAGTGATTCTGGTTCCAGAATGGGTTACTTTAGCGTCAGACAATCTGGTAGAGGTAATCATTATTTGAGAACTACTAGATCTGCTCCATATTGTTGAAAGCGGTAGAATATTTTAAACTGATTATAGAAATATGTTTAACAGAAGCTTAAATAAAATGTTAAAATATATTATATAATTGAAAATAAATATTAAAAATTTGTTAATGTTCAATTTAAAGTGTAAATCATTGACAATCAAACATGAAAAGATGATAAGACCATTGAAATAAACCTGATTGATCAGTGAACATCGATATATAGTCTTGACTATGAGTGAAGCATAAAGTCTAGTAAAGTATCAAAATTTTCAATAATAAAAAGCGAGAAACTACTAACTAGTGATTAGTAATCACTGATTACTAGAAAGTTGAATAAAATTGAAAAATATTTTGAGTGAATTAAATAATTATTTATTGGGTAAATACAATGCTATAAATACTGACACAATTATAATACCGCAGTATTACTAACTAATTAGTGTTTCGATCATTGAAGACTACACTGATGACTCGGGGTGTGAAGACCTGTCGGACATCGCAATATAATTGGCGTAACTTTTTTATCATTGACTCCAATACAAGCGGTTGTATTAGTTCTGCCGCAATAGTTAGAACTAGAAAAAACCGTAATCACAAGACCATCAAAATGAAGACGATATCCCTCTAGTATGCATTCGTGCGCTCTGATCACAGCAGTGAAGTTATTCTGTTTTAAAAAATTTTTGACCGCTAGTTCTGTGTAATAAAAACCTGTATTGCGTAACCGATTCGGTATAAAATGGGTGTTTTCTTGATTAATCGTTAGCGCCATATCGGGGCTGTAAGAGGGCATCGACTCTACCGGATCGTTCCACATTATTTCGTGAGCTCCGGGCGACTCCGCGTCGGGTTTCACTAACGGTTTTGGCACTTTAAGAATGTCTTCCAATTTGGTTATTGATTTCGGTACTCCTCCGTGACAGCAGAACACGGATTTGGCCACAACTGCCGCAATAGGCAGCGATTCGAAGCAATTATTGAACGCGTCCCACACCTGATAACCGCGTTTATCGCCGTATTTCTGGATACACTCGGTGTAGAAAGAGAACGCTTTGTTCAGTTCTCTCACCTCGTGATTACCGCGAACCAGTATGAACTTTGAGGGCGTCAGCATCTTATTGAGAATGAGAAAGAGCGCGCACTCCACACTATGCGGACCACGATCCACAAAATCACCCAAAAATAGATAACTCACTTTATCTGTCATCGTTTTTTTCGATTTCCAGAACAAGTTCTCGTAGTCGAATAGATCTCTCAAATTGCCATGAATGTCACCAAAAACAATGCTCGGTGAGTTGGTTTGCGCCACTCTTGGTTCCGCGTCGAGAAGTTCGGTGTTCGCGCGAACGCATGTTTCCACCAAAAGCGGTTCAAGATATTTGTTAAGTTTGTCTTGTAGTGATTTTTTTGCGTCCTCTTTGCAGGTATCACTAAAATATTCTTTACTAAAACTACGCAACTTCTCGTTTATTTCCAACGGATTTGTGCCAAAACTTATAAAATGGTTATGATTTGTGAGCCGTTCGTAACAGCCATCATCGCTATCCATTGGTTCCGATTCACTATCGACTATCAACTGGTTTCGATCACTTTGTTTACTATTTAAGCAGTCAATCATAGTTACGGAACCCATTGCTGCGAACAAAAAACAGCTCTGATCTGGTTTAACGCCTAAGCGATAATTGTGTTCACTCGCATCCAAAAACACAACCCATTTGCCACTCACTAATCGACGATAGCATTGCAATGATTGGCAAACTGTCAATGAAACACTTTTTATAACTATTATATCATTGCTTACATAATTAATAACTGTATCGCTGTTTAAAACATTTTCATCAATTATTATGTTGCGTTCTTTTTCCAAATACAATATACAACTAATACCATTGAAAGCCATCGAGATATTAGTTCATTAACCAGCGATTCTTCTCAAATCTTTTATCAAATGTTATCAGTTTTATAAAATGTTTAACAATATTCAAAGTATTATTTAAAATTTCTTTCTTTCAAATTTTTATAAAAAATCTAATTGTTGTATTTAGTAAAAATTGTTAAATTAAAAGTTGCAACAATTATTTTAATTTTCATTGTGCCATTTTATGTGAAACTTGATTGTAATAAAAATTCAAATCTTAATTCAAGCGAATTCATTAAACAAACCTATGGATTACTCCATGGTTAACCAAAACCAATTTAAACATACAGTAAGTAAAAAATTTTTGGTTGATTGTTTCTAACACTAATAAGTAGTATGAAATTTATAGTTTTTTTTCCTTAGTTTCAAATCTTATAAATGATTTATAAGTTTGAATTACCTCTCATCGGATTTAAGCGAAAATTTTTCAGGAGAGCCCATACCCGGGAAAAACCCCTTCACTGTGTAACTTATAATCTCTATTTTTTGCTATTTTAACGCAAAATCCAACCTTTGTTATTTATATGCTATTTTCTTTCAAATTGAAAAAAGGATTAAAAGTTTTTCTTCGAGAGTCCGTTAATATTTAAAAAATATTATTAGCAGATAATAAAATTCTAAATAGTATCTGTAGTGAAAATAAAACATAAGCAAGAAATTTATTAAGAATATTTTTAAAGATTTTATAAAAAATTGAAGAAATTTATAACACTATTTTATGTACAATAAGTGCTAGTTTTTTAGGCTCTACTAAATTAGTAGCACTAATAAGGAAATGACTTTCCTGCGTTTGCTACTATTAGATTGCCCTTAAGGTGAGAAAAAGAGCGCTGAGTAGAAAAAAATGGAGAGAACACTACTATTACTATAAGAAAGTAACTGAGAAGAGGATGAATGAGATGAAGCAAATTACCATCGCATCAACAATTCTAACAATAACAACACTAGAGTCACATAACGCAACAGAGAGAGAGAGAGAGAGAGAGAGAGAGAGAGAGAGAGAGAGAGACAGAGTAGCGAAGAAACTACTAAATTCACGAGTCTTAAAGTATAAATAGACCATAAAAAATACTAAAATAGCTATAGAAAAATTTCGCTCATTATTTCACCATATTCTTGTTATTTCTTGTTGGAAAACAACTTTTCAGAAGATTAACTTCCAAAAAAAACATTTTATTAAGTTTAATAAAAATAACAATAACTGCTCATACAGTATAATTAAAAACTGAGTGGACTTTAACAATAAAAAAATAAAAGCAAATCATGCATGTTTTCAATGCACAATTGAATTGAATTTTGCGAACCGAGTTCAGGAAATCTCTGCAATTATAAGCATTGGTTACAGAATAAGGGCGAGCAGTAACCAAAAAACCGAATGACGAATGAACAATACGTGAGATCGGTCTCGCGTGTATAACAAGAAATTGATGCATCATTTTCTATCCGTTTTTATGAGAGCTATTCCTAATTTTTTTCGGGAAAAGAGGATCGACTTTATGCCAAAATGTTATTCATCTTTTGATCTACAGCTATCCTCAGGGGAATCAGAATCATTTGGTACTATTTTGGCTCTGAGCGAAAAAAATGTGAGAAACATAATAATGGGCAGTAAAACTTTATAAGTACTTCTCTAAAGGCGTTCGACTGTAATACCATTATAATATTTATCTATCGATTACTGAAGTGTGCAGAAGTGTGTATCGAGAAAAACTTTTATAAGAAATTTTTTTTACAAGCCTAACAAATTTTATAACACTAACATAATAACTCATAACTATAAAAACATATAACAAAACATTTCACATAATTTAATACTAGTTATTGTATTTTATATGTTGAGTTTTTCTTTCTTTATTGCTGTTTTACACATAAGAAAGTTTATAAATTTTTTTCCACATCAGAGCAAGAAATTTTCTGTTTTTATTTGTATTTTTATTTGAAGACACTTTAAAGAAAAGTTGTACTATTGTATAAAATTTAAAATTTAAAAGATGTATTTTCCCAAACTATATATATATATATATATATATATATATATATATATACGCGACAGTATATTTTTACAAATCTCTCATAAATTATTACTAACTAACCATAGTTACACAGAGGGGGTGCTTGACCCTCCCAAGAAAATCGGGAAAATCTGACCCCCCCTAACGGAAAATCGAGATTTGCAAAAATTGTCGTTTAAATTCGATGAGTTTTTGAGACCCCTATAATTTTTGTTAAAAATTAGGAAAAAATTGTCGCTTATATCCGGTGAGATTTGACCCCCCCTAAAATTTTGAGAATCTAGAGAGTTGACCCTTCCCTAGAGGTTTGGAGTCTGTGTAACTATTCTAACTAACAATAGCCATAAAAATTAAAGTTTTAAAATGAAAAATAAATTTCTCATACAATATAGGTGAACATGAACCGGGTTTCACAATTGAAAATTGTATTTTCAAAAATTATATTGAGGTCAAAACTCATCGGATTTAGACGTCAATTTTTCAAATTCTCGATTTTTCTTAGGAGGGAATTACTAAGTATTTTTTATAAAAAGAATTAAACTAAATATATTAGTAAAACAAGATCTGCATTTGCGCGCATTAATGAAAGAATATCAACTTTATCCTGATCTAAACACCTAAACACGATCCATTATAAATTTGTAGAAATCTTCATAATAGAGATTTTTACGCATAAACAATTTTTATAAACAATTTAAAATTTATTTTACCATGTCTTGTGTTGGTTATTAAACTTACAATACCGTCATGAGTCATGACTAATGCCGTTAGAATTATAAATATAATAAAATATCAACTAAAATATTAAAATAAGCGATTAGTGATACCAATTTAGTGATCAAACTGAAACATGTTTAAATTTTCTCAATATTTATTTATAACATGATTTAAATTTCTTTTGAATACATTTAATATTTATTAATGTCTTTGAGAATTTCTTTAATATGATCATAAT
>JAQIVF010002792.1:0-10351 GCA_034698365.1 Steganacarus magnus | reverse complement strand
TGGCAAACATCACAAAATTTATGATTTAAAAGAATGATTAAAATAAAATTAATTAATGGTT
The DNA here is from genome assembly GCA_034698365.1 of Steganacarus magnus. Classification (NCBI taxonomy): domain Eukaryota; kingdom Metazoa; phylum Arthropoda; class Arachnida; order Sarcoptiformes; family Steganacaridae; genus Steganacarus; species Steganacarus magnus. The sequence continues at coordinate 10,290 of JAQIVF010002792.1, read as the reverse complement.
TTAAATTTGTTCACTAAATTATAGAAACATATTTGAGTAATGTGAATGAGTATTCAACAGACGATTAAATAAAACGTAATATTTAAATGATGTATCATTCATTCATAATGAGTTTATACAATGAATGAGTAATTAAAATTTAAAGTATGAAAGGATTACTAATTTTTAGAGATGCAATTTTTCGGGACTGTAAATTCGAGAGGATAAATAAATCAAATTCGGAATATAAAATTAAATATTTGAAAAACTATTTAAAAAATATTTTTATACATTAATTGATAATCAAAATTCATAATTACTTAAATCAAAAATTATTATTGAAGTTTTATATATTCAACACTTCTTTTTCAAAACATCAAACGTTAGATACAATAACATTCAGAAAAACTACTAAAATATTTTTGAAATATTTACGTACGTTATCATTACGTACACAACATTCTTTACTCTTAACTGTAATACAACTGGAAATGAACAGTGATTGACGAAACCGAAAAGTGTGTGTGAGTGAGAGAGAGTGAGAGAGAGAGAGAGAGAGAAGGAGGGAGAGGGAGAGAGTGATTGCAGTACTAGATAAGTTGTGATGTGAAGTTTTGTTGGAAGTCCTTGAATGTGTTTATTATTAATTTTACTTTTTAAAATGTATGCAACCTTACCATAAGACTAGTGTTAACTGGAAGAGATGTCATAAAAATCGCTGCTGCGATGCAATTAATTGCATAACACACTCAAAAGCACACATATGACTACTTTGTATTTAGTCTTGTTATGTCTGCATTTGTAAGTGCAGTTATTGCTAATTAGAGAGAGAAAGAAGGCGTTATTCATTAGTAGAGACGATAAATTCAGGGAAAATCCTTTATTTACAAAGTTATAACTAGAGATGGCTAAAATTTTTAAGACCCATTTGTTCCTGAAAATTCTGAACGTTATTTCTGTCTAAAGAAACAGGTTATTGAATTCATCAATGAGTGTTTTTAAACGTGTTTAAAATTAAATATTTCCAAATGATTAATTTTTAGTTTTTTTGAACTATGAGAAATGGTAAAAGTTTTTTTGAAGTTTTGTAAAAAGTTTTTCTTTTTTAAGGCTATTCTTAGGGATAATATGTTTGCGGAGTAAAATGTCGGAAATACTCAATCATTGAATTCAATAATTTTTTATTAGATTCATTTAAAAACAAGAACTAAATTTCATATTGGCTCACATTGATAAACATATCTGGTATTAAAGTAGTTTTTAAAAAATAAATATTGCAATTGTTGAGAAAACATTGTTTAGAAAAGGAATCAAATACAATTAAATTTTCTCAGCTAACAATACTCTCTATAATTTAAACAAAAATTTTTCCTTAACTTAAAAAGCATTGTTGTGATTACTACTTGAGTGATTGAACACAATAATAAGTTTCAGTAATTTCCTGAATAATTTGGATGACCAACCCTCCAGTTTTCACCAGTGATTCTCCAGGAATCCTTGACCAGACTCTAAGTTGATGACATACAGTGATATTGATATGTTCAGGTATTATAAAAATTAAATTTCAAAGTAGAATCGATGGAAAATTTTAAATTTATCAACATTCTCGAGGAATAGCGAAGTCACAGTTGGGTCACCTTTTGAATGATCCTGAAATAAGAATTTTTTCCTTTCTATTTCTGCCTATACATGTGAATGTACATATACCCTATTATTTTTATTATTATTATTATTATTATTATTATTATTATTATTATTATAAATAATAATTTAAGACATTCAACAACAACAGCGCATATCCAAACTGGCTGTGTGTCAATAAAGTTGTAATACTAATAAATCCTGTCATGAATTTAAAGCAAATTATTATTATAAGTGATTGACGAATAGATTACAGTTATCTTTTGCTTAATTCATAATTCAATGTAGATGTTGTCAATTTATGATCCATTTGTTGTTCCTGAAAATTCTGAATGTTATTTCTGTCACCTGAGAAATGGCGTTATTCTTGAATTCATCAATGAGTGTTTCTAAGCGTTTTAAAAAATAGGATATTTTCCCAAATGAGTAATTTATAGTATTTTTGAATTGTGGGAAATGGTAAACGTTTTTCTTTTATAATACTATTCTTAGGAATAATTTGTTTGCGGAGTAAAATGTCGGAAATACTTGTTGAATTCCATAATTTTAATTATAGATTCATTCGAGAAAAAAAGAATTATTTTCCTGAATTTAGATTTTTTTCCCATTTTCCCTTATTGATTATGATCAAGCGAAATATAAAATAGACAAGTGTATTGGAAAATATTTCAGTGCTGAGCCTCGTGTCCCTTTAATATTTTCGTTATAAAAAAATCCACTAAATTAGTATTGAATTCAAAGATTTCATTATACAGAAAGACTCTGTACGGTAAGGCAATACTAATAGATTAAAAGAATTAGCGTAAAGTTTAGCGAAAACCTGACTAAATTATTACTTAACTCAACGCTCCTTAACTCTCGGAATCAAGTGACCATTCGCTTCAAACAAATAAACAAAAAAGTTTTTTGCAAGTTTCACAATCTCAACAGACTCTCATTATGACTTGAAAAAGACGTTAAGTTGTTGTGTCGAAACTAGTAGTCCTAAACTTTTATAAAAAGTTATACTGTCAGGGATTCAATTCAATTCAAGTAAGAATGAATAATAGAGGTCCAAAATGGGACCCGTGGGAAGCGGGAGGGAGTGGGATTATGGTAAAAATAAGCGGGATGGGAGGGAATGAGAATAACGTGGAAAACTGCGGGATGGGAGGGATTCCCACAAATTCCCGCAAACTTTCGTAATCCCGCATAACAATCAAATTTTTAAAAATTATCGCTTAAATCTACTGAGTTTTTATGGCCCTATAAAATTTTCAAAATTTAATAAAATTTTTCATTAAAAATGACAATTAGTACTTCAATGGTGATACCATAAAAAAATATATATGGATTTTATTTTATTTTATAATAAATTAATTTAAGGATTGACAGCATCCACTTTGATATTTGTATGTTGATTTAGCATTTTGCGGGAATTGTGGACGGGAGTGGTGGGAATGAAAATTTTAGCTCTGAGGGAAGGGACCCGCGGGATTTGAAAATTGTACATGCGGGAGGGAGTGGGAGTGAAAATGTGAGAATTTTTGGACCTCTAATGAATAATAATAAAAAACTTATAACAGACAGTTTAAATACATTGAAATCAAAGGTGATTTTCGAATAATTAATAAACTTTTTTTTATTTAAATCTCAATTCAAAATATATAGCATTTGTATAGAAATTAATTCATATTTTAAACATACATATTTCTAATTTATCATTTGTATTATTTTATGACTGTTAATAGGGGTTGAAAAATATACATTTTTTCAATTCCCGCAGAATATATGATTAATTCCCACTTTCAACATCTAATTTTTATTATTATTATTATTAAAATAAATTTTCTAAAAATTTTAGATGACACTCATATTTAAATTTATAATTAGAGACACAAAAAAAATTACATATCGAATTAGCGCTATTAATTGCTCCAAATAATTACCAAAATAGCATTAAAAATAGCATTTATTTTTTTACAATATTTAACATATAAAACGTTAGAACCTGTTAATAAAAGTTTTTTAATTTATTGAAAGATTGGCGGGCATGAAATAAAATTTTAATTTTTCCCAAATTTGGTGATAGACGGAAAACTCATCGGAATTCAACGACAATTTTTTAATTTGAGGGAAAATAGCAAATAAATAGCATTTGTAGCATTTATCGTTGAAATAGCAAAAATAGCATTTATAAATATTGTTAAAACATCTCAATTTTATGTGATTCAATCTTATATATCATTTAAAAGTTATTATCACGTGAAATAAAAAAATAGCAAATGCTATCATTTTGAGACTCTATTTATAATATTATTAACTTAATATATATATATATATTTATATAATAGGAATATCCCGTTTTCTTGAAAACATGTAAATTTATATTCTTTTACACATTTTTGCGTCAAATTTTGCACAGTTTAAATTTCTGGCCACATATTCAGAGTACATTTTTATCATTAAACATACTCGTAATTAAATTCCTATTAATTCAAACCACTTGGCATATATGGCGGCACATCAGAATAGTTTGGTGGCTGTTGTTGTAGCATCGGTCGTCCACCGTATACAACCATACCAGCATTGTATTGTTGCTGCTGATGTTGCGGATACGGCTGACCGATAACAGTGCTCGGATACAACGGAATCACAGTTTGCAGCATTGGCTGTGCAGTCTGGTGCGTCCAAATCGGGTGCGAACTCATTTCCGCTCGAGAACTGTGCAGGTCTCTGGCGAACGCAAACGCCAGTATAGTTATAGCGATGTTAACTATTGCAGTGTAAATATCGTTGAATGTGATCAGAAACGCGACAATACCGAGCAGTGTGCCGATTGACACCAGTATCGCGAATGTCAGTGTCAGACACTTGTTCCCTTTGTATGCGCCAATAACACCAAACGAGTAGACCATTAGCGATATGATTGCGATACTTATTCTAACTATTTTGGTTTTATTCTGCATAAAATGAATATTTGTGGTAAACATTATTTTTGGGAATTTATTTAAATTATATTATAAATAAAAATTTAACTTCTTTGCACTTTTATATTAATTGTTATCTACGGATAAAATATAAAGTGATTTCATTTATTTTCGATTTTGTTCGCAATAAAATATTTAAACGTTAATTACTTGAAGTACTCAACTGATTAAATGTTTGCAAGACTTTAAATAAACATCTAATAGAGATGTTATGTTATCAGAATAACTATTCACGTGTAACACAACAAATAAAAAAATACCTCGAATGTGATCAGAAACAAAACAATGATGAACAGTGTGCCGATTGACATGAGTATCGCGAATGTCACTGTCAGACACAGGTGTTCTTTGTATGCGCCGATCAGACCAAACGAGTAGACCATTATCGATATAATTGCGATAATTATTATGAATATTTTCACGTTATTCTGTCATAATAAGAATAATTTTGCATTTTTTTTAGGTAAACATTATTTTCTAGTTTAATTTTTTAAATTAACAAAAAATATAAGTAAATTAAATAGTATGAAAAAGTTTTTTGTAATTAAAAAATTATCATATTTGCACTTTTAAATTAATTGTCTACAGGTCAAATAAAAAGTTATTTCTCATTTTTCTGATTCTGATTTTTACATTAAAAATATATCAAACTGTCATTTAATGACATTAATCACTCAACAGTTAGTGTTTTCTTCAAATAAAAAAACTATACTTTCACTACTCGTATACTTGTACTGTTAAAGTACGTGTTATGGCACTTATAAAATTAAGTGGAAGTATATGCCGAAAATAATTTAACAAATAAAAAAATACCTTAAACGCCTCTGGATCGACATCGTCCGGTGATTCGTTTTTCGTGCCACTAATACTACTTCCTCTACTGTTAATATTTGATTGTTGTTCCTCTTTGGCGTATTCGTCGTAATCATAGTCAGCGATTCGGCCAGACATGAACATGAATAGTATCATTAATAGAATATATATTAAGCAAACCACGAATAGAACCCATTTTATAATTTTAAAATTAAGTGTTGCGCGTATATCTGTCATATCTGTTTATTTTTTCTGTCTCTCGTTATTTAAACTATTGTTACGAATAAATTTTTTTAACTATTACTTAATTGAATTTTTATTCCGTCTGCTGGTATTGAATGATTCGTTCCGAAATAAATTAGTAAATAATCGTATCACACGTTTGCACAATGTTTTTTTCGTACTCAAAAAAAAAAATTCTCTCTCACTTGTTTTTTTTTGTGTTTTGCACAAACTTCACTATTTTATTAAATAACGACTTTAAACAAATAGTAGTTAATATGTCGCAGTGATTCACTTTATTCACTCACACTCAAAGTTACTGTTTAAACTCTCTTTCTTCGCAATAATACTGCACTGACGCGTCGCACACAGAAAGTTGAGAGAAAGAGAAATAACACATAATAAAGGTTATCAACAAAATATATAATAAAAATTTGTGGTTCGTATATAATGTTATCGAAGAGAAGAGTTTTCGAGGAACAAAAACACACAAACAATTCAGCAGAAAAACTACTAAAATATTTTTGAAATATTGGGTACGTAATGGAATCGTACACAACATTCTTTACTCTTAACTGTAATACAACTAGAAATGAAGAGTGACTGACGAAACCGAAAAGGGTGTGTGTGTGAGATAGAGAGAGAGGAGAGAGAAAGATGATGATGAGAGAGAGAGGGAGAGGGAGGGAAGAAAGGAGGGGAGAGAGATAGAGAGAGTGCAGTTCTATATAAGTTGTGATGTGATGCGTGAGGTTTTATTGCGAGTCATTGAATGTGTTTGCGAGTGAATGCGAAGACTGCTAAAAATATACAATGCAACACTAGTGTTGTTTAAATATGAAAATTTCATATTAATTAAGGCAATTTCGATTTTTACAAATATCTTATTTATATATATATTCATAAATTTAGAATCTACCTTGAAATTTAAATTTGATTATACATATTGATTAAGATTTTCCAATTATCTTAAAATTTTAATTTTACTTTTTAAAATGTAAGCAACCCTACCATAAAACTAGTGTTAACTGGAAAAGATGTCATAAAAATCGCTGCTGCGATGCAATCAATAGCATAACACACTCAACAACACGGCATGCAATGATGCTATGGCTATTAAATGTGATTACAGACAGTGTTTTGAAAAACTAATTTGTTTTTAGTCTTTGTTATTTTTTAGTCTGCACTTGTAATTTCGTTATTGCTAATTATAGACAGAGAAAGAAGGCGTTAATCATTTGTAGAGACGATAAATTCAGGGAAAATCAGTATTTTCTTTATGGACAAAGTTATAACTGGAAGAATAGCATATGTACAATGAATCACACGAAAAACAAGAATATTAAGACCCATTTGCTGTTCATGAAAATTCTGAATTTTATTTATGTCTCCTGAGAAATGGAGTTATTCTTGAATTCATCAATGAGTGTTTCTAAACGCGTTTAAAAATAGGATATTTCCTAATGATTAAATTTATAGTTTTTTCTATTGAATTATGAGAAATGGTAAAAGTTTTGGTAATGTCCCAAAACGCAGTCACCGTCAAAACTGCAACATGTTTACAGACTGTTACAAGTAAACCTGTAAAATTTAAACTATGAAAGATAAATATAATAATAATTAATAAACTAATTTTAATTAATAAGAATTTATATACTTTAAATTTATTTAGTAAGAAAATTAATTAATTAATATCTGATTTAAATTGCAATTTCTTTATTGTTGAAAAAAATTAATTTCTATTAATATTCTGTAACGATGACAATATTATTGTTGGTGACTGCGTTTTAGGTCATAACCAAAGTTTTGTTGAAGTTTGGTAAAAAAAATTTCTTTTATAAGGCTATTCTTAAAGATAATTTGTTTGCGGAGTAAAATGTCGTAAATACTCAATCATTGAATTTAACAATTTTAATTAGATTGAAATTTTTAGGAATTATAAAAATTAAATCTCAAGGTAGAATGCAGGGGAAAATTTTAAAATTACCTGCATTCTCAAGTGATAGCGAAATAACAGTTGGTCACCTTATAAATAATCCTGAAATAAGAATTTTTTCTTTCCAATTTCTTTACATATTCATGTGAATGAGCATAAAAATCGAGTCTTCTGCGCATCGACTATGATAGTAATAGCAATATAAAAGCAAAATTCTAGCCGTCGATTAAAGTTGTCGACGGTATGACACTTGTCTAACCGACCCGAACCACAAAAAATTTTTTAAAAAAATAACCGAACTGCTTAAACGCGGTTTAAACCGCCAAACCGGCAGCTGATAAATTATTGCTTAAAACTCTCATAACATACAAAAATACATAAATTTTTCAGAAAATTTTAATCTTATAAACTACTTTAGACGATTTGAAACTAATTTGGATTATAAATAAATAAATATTCCTATTTGAAAGTTTTTTAAAGTTTAAAAAGAGTTAATTATATTTAATTACATATTTATTCTTGAGAAATTTAGCCATTTTTGTGTTTTCTGCAAATGGAGGTTTTGCGGTTTAACCGCGGTTTTAACCTTGAAAATTAATGAAACCGAAACCGCTCATTTGACAAAATTGTCGGTTTTAACAACGGTTAAACCGAACCGACATTTTTACCGTCAATATTATGTCACAATCGACTGTTAATAATAATATTGTTGCGGTACTGGACACAGCACCGCTGTTTGTATTGATCTTAACCTTAAATCTATTAGAGAATTCTAATAGATTACTATAAAAGGTCACTGAACCAAATTAACTTACAAAAAGAATGCGTTTTTAATTAATAATAGAAGAGCTTCAAAATAATGCGTGTTAACTGTTAAGCTGTTAACATAGAAGTCAACTAATGGCTGACTGTGACTAAATAATAGTTATAATAATGCGTAGTGAGTTACAAATAATAATAGTACAATATTAATCTAAATATATATAATGAGTACTCTTTAATAAGTATAAATAGGATTTTTCTTGTCATATATTTGTTTGGAGCGCTCCTTTTCGGTATTGCTTTTATCTGTAGCCAAACGACGTGCTTTTTCTAATTTTTTGGATAAGTTAGCTTTAGCCAAATTGTTAAGAGCGAATCCAGTAACCGTGTGAACAGTATTTTTATAAATATCAATTACTTGAGCTAAAGATGTCGACCATATTAGTCTCGGTTTATCCACAAGTGCTAGTCGTAATCCTTTGTTGATAGTGTCGTTAACCTTTTCCACCATTTATTACAATATAAATAATAATTTAAGACATTCGCGCAACAACAACAACAGCGTATATCCAAACTGGCTGTGTGTCAATAAAGTTGTAATACTAAATAAATCCTGTCATAAAGAAAGTTATTATAAGTGAGTTGGGCATTGAGTGAGTGATGTGGGCAATAAACAGACGGACAGACAAAGTCAAATCCATATACCTGCCTTGATTTTATCGAAGTCAGATAAAGAAATACCTTCAAAACCACTGGATTGACATCATCGAAATCATATGATTCCTGTTTTGTACCGCTATTATTTGCTTGATGTTCAGTTTTGTTATATTTGTCATAAATATGGTCAGCGATACGACCAGAGATAAACATTATTCCGATCATTAATGCGATAAATATCAAGCAAATCGTGAATAGAATCCATTTCATAATTTTGAAATTACGTGTGTAGCGTATATCTGTCATTACTAGAGCTGGGAATTCAGGGAAATTTAAAATTACAATTTTGGGACAGATTTTTGGACAAAATTTTTAAATTTTTACTTAAAAAGTTATATTTAGGTGGAATCTAGATTCTTAAAATTTTTAATTGACGAAAATTTTGAATTTTAGCTAAATATTTTTCCAATTTTGCAAAAAATTAGAAGGGTGACAAAAACTATTTGGATTTAAGCGACAATTTTTCTAATTCCTCTACTTTCGGACAAATCCCAATTTTTGGACATTTGTAAAATTTTGGGTAAGTTTGGGACAAATAAATGAAGAAATTTATGTTATATTTTATTTTAATTGTAAATATGAGTCTATTTATATTATATTGGGACAATTTAAAAAATTGGGACAATCCCTGAATTCCCAGCTCTAGTCATTACTATTAATTTTTCTACAAGTGGTTTCTGTGTAATTTTCAAACGTTTCTAATGCGATAAAAAAATTTCTTTCTCTCGCTCAAATGAATGTCGTTAGTATGTGGTAATTGCGATAGTTACGAAACAAATACGCAAGTAATTAGTTCACATGGTTTGCACAAATGTTTCTTTTTTGAACAAAAAATTTCTCTCTCGCTGGTATTTTTTTGTGCGCACAAAATTCTTATTACTATTTTTTATTAGTCACTACTCAAACACACAAATAGTATTTGATATTTCGCAGTGATGTTTCGCTTTGCTGTCAAAATTACTTTTTATTTTGTATTTTTTTTGTGTGTTCGCAGTATTAATGCACAGACGAGTCATCGCACACATAACGTTGAGTGAAAGAGAAAAATACATTAAATAAGTTATTGATAAAAAAATAAAATGATTTGTGGTTCGCGTATATATATATATATATATATATATATTCACGAGAGAGGAGAAAGTTTTCGCTAGTGTTGTTTTTGATTTTAATTTTTTATTAAATTTTGATTTTGATTACATCAAATCAAAATCAAATCGAAATAAAAATTTTACAGAAAATCAAAATCAAAAT
>JAQIVF010002791.1:0-10354 GCA_034698365.1 Steganacarus magnus | reverse complement strand
TTATCCATAAAATATTGATTTATATTGATTTTTAAAATCTACAAAATGACTTATTTTATATCGTTTAAGTCCCTATAAAGTTCATAAGTCATTATAATCAACCGAAAAAATAATTTTTATATACGAAAATCCGTGCTTTAGTAACGAGTTATGAGTAAAATCATTAGTTTTTGTTTTCGTTAAAAACTCGAATTTATGTACAAAATAATTTTAACAAAAAAATTTTGTTGATGTAATATTTCTCATTCTAATAAAATACTTTTAATGTGATTAATATAAGATCTATAAATAACCGGTAGTCGAGAACAGGTTGTACAGTATTTTTTATAAGTATTTTAGATGTTAAATTAGAAATTTTTTCATAATTTTATTTAACTTTATTTATTTATTTTAAATTTAATAATAAACAAAACTAGCTTTGTTTGAGATGTTTCTATATCACTAATTCAATATATATCTTTATTCAATAAAATATAAGAGACTGCAATTTTGGTAAGTTTGTAATCATTGAGATAGAGAAAAGTCAGCGATGAAATTAGTGATAAAAATGTTCAAATTTCAATTACCATTACCGTGCCATTACCGAACCCGTAAATACCGTTACCGTTTCGTTACCGGTAAAAAAAATCAAAAATCTAATGTTAGTATTTGTTTTTAATTCTAATATAATCTTTCCGTCAACATTTTAAACTCAATTCATTTTAGTCAAATTCCAGTTCCGTTCCACTACCGCAAGCATAAATATTACCGTTACCGTTTCATTACAGGCAAAATTATTCATTACCGTGCCATTACCGAAGCTAATCTGCGATTTCACTACCGTACCAGTAATACGGTAATGAAACTAAATTTTCTATCACTAATTGAAATCGATTTGAACACTCATACAGAGTTAACTATACAAATTTCTATGTATTTCATAGTTACAGGGTATGTGCAAAATAAAGAGCAGTGAGTTTTCAACCGAATTCACTAAAAATTTATAAATCATAAATAAAACCAAAAGATAATGTTTAATCTTTTATGGAAAAATGTTTGGAAAATTTTTTTAAAAACTCTTAGTATTTTTTTAAAAAAGCTTTGTAAATCATAGCTTTTGAAAGTCTATTTTTGAAAAATAAATTAAAAAAATTACTTTTTTTTCCAATAATTTTCTGTCATTTTGTCCGAATTCGAGTTCACTATTCGAGCCGAAAGTTTCGCTATCGATCGCTAATAAGCACTACTTTTCGCAACTAATTTATATCGAAATTTTGCTCGAATCGAAAGAAGATTTAACTGAATTCACGCGATTCGCGGATAATTATAGCGAACAGATTTTGGTACTGAAAATTCATATCTATTTCAATATTAAGTTTTCCGATTAGCACCGAATCGATGAAACAAATCGCTCACTTCACTCGAATAGAGGAACTACAACTAGGAATATATTCAACATATTCTGTTTATACCACTTTTTACTTGATTCTGGTATGAAAATTATTGCCGAAAAGTGCGCAAATCTCACGAAAATTCGCTTCAGAATTACCGCAAACTTTGTATGCTACACAAGCATTCTAGAAGTGTTCGGCGCATTCCAAATCCTAGAGATACTAGTGATTGTTGTGAAGCAGAATAATGTTAACTTCGGCGCCGTGTCGTCATTCGTAACTAATTAGTGTTTAACGCACTTCAAAATTGTCTACACACCTAAGAAATTTCGATTAAAAATTATTTTATAAATTCTTTAAACATTAAAAAATTACTACACATAAGAAATTTCGATTAAAACTTAAGTATTTTTATTTTTTGGGGGGCTTTCAGTGAAAACAGGGTCCACCACGTGAAGGTAGCCCCCCATCGGACCCCTACCTCTCCTATGGACCACCCTCTCCATCCTCCATTCAAATCGCCTATCCGCTCTAACACACTATCTACTTTTTCGTCTTGTGCGATTTTTTGCGAGGCTCTCGTGCGGGTATTTGCGCAGGGCCTCGCACAAATTTCGGCTTAAGGCCGTGTTTCTGCCACATATGTGGTGCTGCACTGCCTCGTGTCGCCCAACCAGGCTGTCTGCACAATGAACAGACATATGGATAGCGGGAGTCATTCCTCGCTATCCATATACGACCATACCCCTCCTCCACCTCCTCCAATACCTCCTCCACTACCTCCTCCTCTTCCTCTGTCTCTTCCTCCGTCTCTTCATCCGCCTCTTTTTCCACCTCTTCCTCCGCAACTTCCGCCTCTTCCTCCGCCTCTTCCTCCGCCTCTTCCTCCGCCTCTTCCTCCGCCTCTTCCTCCGCCTCTTCCCCAAAATCTGAGGCCTCCGAAGGTTCAAACTAAAGTCCGTACGAGGACTGTGTGGAAGAGTCTGTCGACTTTGATGGAGAGTCTGGCGACTCTTCTACAGAGTATGGACCCCAATAATAATCAATGGGGACCTCTCTCTCACCCATTATACCAAAAAAAAATTAAAAAAAAATAAAAAAGCTAGAGCGATATAGTTTTAAAAAAAACTTATTTGAGAAAGACAATCCGAAACCAAAAAAACCAAAAAAAATTGTCTACCAATACCTAACCGACGAAAACGTGAAAGACATCGATATCTACTGCCCTAATCTGAAAAAATTAGTTTTGGTTACGCAACAAGAGCTAACCGATCGTACTCTGCACTCGATAGCGAACATCGAAAATCTACAGCAAATCAAACTAAAAAGCTATACCGGTATCAATCATCACTGATTCCGGTGTTTGCAATGTTATCGATAATTGCTATCAAATTAATAAAATTTTCTTCACTTGCAATCCACTCCTAACTGGCATAACATTCGACCACATTATAGCGAAGGCAAAACCGAATCCAGAAATGTGTTACGTGGTTACGGTTGGTTTCTATAAGAGCACACAGTTTAAGCAGTGTTTCGATGGCGAGCTATTAGTGCCAGAAAACCTCATTTTTGACGCGTTCTACTAATTATTTTAACGACGATTATAGCAAAATATCATTTTACCCTACCATTGAATAGTACCGTAGTTTTGTAGTGTTAGGGTTCTATTTGCTTATTTAATAAAATTACAATTTACTCATTCAACTAAAACAAAAGTTACTCATTCATTTAGATTGCCAATGTGATTGAGAAAAGCCATTCAGTGATCAACCATGATATGTCTATATAAAAATCTAGACTTCGACGCAGATCATTGAAATTTTAATATGTTGTTGAGCATATATTATTATCAGTTTGAAATTTTTTCCTAAAGCGTTTTGACCAATAGGAGGTGTGCAATGAATTTTTTTTCAAGGTTATGGTCACGTGGTCTATTTATCTCGTTATTCTTAACAACTGTTCAAACATTCGAGTAATTTATTTACGATGTGAGTCAACACTAACTGAAAACGTATTTATCGAGCTTAACAATAGAGCCGCAAAGAAACCTAAAGAAGTCTTTATTTTAATTCCGATTCTACTAAGAGTTTTTTGAGTTCAAACATTCGTCACAATTTAATTGTTAAATTATTTTTTCAATGAAATAAATTGATAAAATTTATACAAACCTAGATAAATGCGTTCTCCATTAAAGCGGGCGGAGATCAAGCGAATATCCCTCGGGATGTTGAACTGGTACCCTGTGTCGAGGGCTAAGGGATCAACGCATCTTTCGCGAACCAAATCCACGTGATAAACGTGCATAACAGGGTCACTGCAGTAATGACGCCTGACATGTGGATTAAGATCCAACTATAAAAAATCAATAAAATAAAACGTTTTATTATATTATTATTATAAATAAAATTCCTTTAAAATAATAAATGGTTAAAGAAATGATTAAAATTAAATTCGCCTCCTATTTTGACATTGTTTCACTGAAAAAGCCTCCTATTTTGACATTTTTTCACTTAAAAAGCCTCCTATTTTGATATTTTTTTCGCTGAAAAAGACTCCTAATTTGACACTTTTTCACTAAAAAGCCTCCTATTTTGTCATTTTTTCGCTAAAAAAGCCTCTTATTAGTGTCTACACAGACAGACAAACAAAGTCAATCCATATATCTGACAAATAAATATAAAGATTACCGAACTTAGCTCAACATTGCCGCTAAACTTGATGACTAAAGTCCATGAGTGAATTCGGCGGTTGAGGTTTAGGGTAAAAGTTCCCGATTTCCGAACCAAATTTTGGGTATAACGCTGACCATCCGCGACCACACCTCTTGGATTAATGTTATGCTGTTGTTCACCCATTAAAAATTATTAATTAATTTAATTAGTGAAGCACAAATATAAAATAATGTTTTGTTTACTATAAACAGTATAAAGTCTACTTTTTATTTATTTTTACAGTCTGTTAAATAGATTTATAAGTCGCAAGCGAAATAAGTATACTAAGTATACTAATGTCTCAATAATTAACGTTACACGTGAAACAATCGCGTAAATCGCGCACTCTATGTGTCTTTGAACACTCTTGTTTTTTAATGTAAAAAATGTAATACTAATACGCAAAGCAACGTAATGTTATTACTATGTCTTTTTAAATGCTAACACTATAGTTAATAAAAAGTATCGACGTATAAGCGGCGCTATTGATCAAACGGTTTTAATGAAATAAATGATTTAAATGAAACAAATAGATTGTTACAAAAGGGGAACAAAGGGGCAAAATAACATTTTGCGGGTCTCTAGTGCTATATAATAGCAGAGTATGTGAAACAATGTAATTCCGACGCATACCTATACAGTGCACAAAAGTCTGTTTTTAATTTTGATCAAATAGGAAAATTAAAATTTAGGCATTGTCTTAAACTTGATCTTAGCCTAGGTTTTTATTTAACAAATTTTCGAACATAAGTAATTTAGGTTAAACTGCATTGACTTTAGGTCCTAAAAAGTTATTGCTATTAAACATATATTTCATTTCACTTAAAGTCTTTAGGTTAGCCTCACATCTAATTTTAATTTATATACTAAAATCACATACCAATCTGGCCATAGAACTGATAACAATACCCACGGTATACCAAATACAATATTGTGATAGAATACGTGTTATAAGTGAGTACAGTATACGCAACACTCGCGCCAAATACTATGCTGTTAATAAAACTGTCGGCTAATAGTGAAACAAATTTCGCACGATTTATCAATTTCGAGTAATACGTTGGAGTGAGCTTTGCTTCGCTCGTATCCGACAAACTACAGAATTGTGCAAACGATTTAAGCCAGCTTTACTCCGACTTTGACGCAGTTATCGATAGAATGTAAATCCAGGAAACATAGTTACCCCATAGTAATAAGAGAACGCAGTGATAGTATAGCGGACCGCCGAAGAATCGTGTCATATCACCGCTTGCCATAAGATAGAGCTCATTATCGGAGAAAAGTGCGGTCAAGCACTTCATGGTGAATGCGCCCAAAAATGTTGTTATGAGCGATTGAAAGCGATATCTAAATTTATTCGCATTATATGTCATACTTTTGTCGTTAAGCAGTTGTTGAATACTGAACGAGAAGTAGCCTTCATTGTATAGATCGGTGATTATGTTCACGCTATTCGATGCGTTGGTGACCATTATGTCGAGCGATTGCGACAGTTTCCTGAGGTTTTGATTATTCTTAGTTTGAACATATAATCTTCGATCTTATAGACCTTAAACTGGCACTAAAAATCATCAAATTGTTTATTTAAAATTATTCAAAAGTGAAACTATTGCCAGCAAATTGAAAATTTGTTAATAAAATAATAGGTTTTTATTTTTTATTTTTTTTGAATAACAAATATTAATCTGTATAACTTGTGTGTGTGTGATCCTTAAGATCATTAATGATTCACTCTTTTCGAATTTCACTCTAAAAAAGTGTCTATAAGTTCGATCTGATTATTATTGATTACGTAATTAAGGGTAATATAAGCAATAGATATATATCATAGTATTCGCGAAGTCTATTTATTTTTTACTAATTAGACTATAGATCGGACCCCCGATTAATTACGTCGTGCCGGGCTTTTATTTTTAAGAATAACAAATTTTTCTAATATTTTTTGTGGCATAGAATTTATTCAAGTTATGTAATTCTCGATTTTTATCAATACTTGTTCTTTATTATTCCAAATAAGCAGTGAATTGCAATCATTTACATAATTACAAGAAAATATTTAAAGAAAGTGAATTATTTTTAAAATTTTATTAATGCATTTGTATCGGTTCGGGCTTAAATAATCGGACCGACCCTGGCTTCAACTATTCGGGCCGTAGTCGTGCGTACAAATTTAAGAAATTCTATAGTCTAATAAGAATGAACAATACGTATAAATCATTTGAACAGATTATTGCTTTTTGATTTATTAAATCGCAAAAAAAAATTATTTTATTTTTAATAAAGATTTTATTTGATAAATTTTGACATTATATCTAATGTTTTTGAAAAAAATAATAATTTATTATATATCGCTGTTCAGAAACTTCGTAAAAAAATTTACGTGATATATAAAACTTTAAAAGAAATTTTTTGACTATAAAAAAATACGATTTAGGACTAAAAAGTTCCCATTTGTAATAACCGTAGGGTAGTAACAAATAACGCCTGAAACGCTAAATATTTGATGCAGAAAATTGTTAATTTTAAATTGAAACCAGAATGCATTGAACAGATACTAATATTGATGAAACAATAATATAAATGATTTATCGTTAAAAAAAACAGCGATTATATTATTAAATAGAAATATTGTTTTTATTACCTTTTGATAACTGAATAAAAATATTTTTATTTTCTCATAAAATGTTTATAAGTGTAGAAAAAATAATGATATAAATTATCAAACGTTTTAAAAAATTTTCACAAATTAGTTTAAGATTTTTAAAAACATTATTTTCGAAATGTGTATCAATTTAATTATCGTATATCGTGGTGAGGGTCGTCGTGATTATGTCTGTGATGATGACCGTGACAGTGATCGTGACCATGCTTGTGGTTTAGTTACCCAATAGAAATAAGAGAAAGTTTAAAGTCAAAATTGGTAAAAGAGGATGTAAAAGAAGTCCCAAGTCCGGGTTCGGTTCCCACCGCTAAAAACCGAGTCTTTAACAGAAACTGCTTAGCAGGTCCAAAAACATATATTGAAGTCCAGTGAAAGGTCCAGGTTTTCGATAAGGACCTAAAGGTCCCGGACCTGCTCATCTATATGTGCACTACATATTGATACTATAGATGAGCATCGGTTAAAAGTCAAGAATTTTCTTTAACTCTTAACCTTAACCGATTCAAAGATTTTAACCTTAACTCTAACCGGTTAAGAATTATTTTTACTGTAACTTTGACTGAGTTAACTCCAGTTTAACTGATTAACCCATCTTTTCATTTACAATAAAAAGATTCGTAATTTAAGTAATTTTTAATTAATTTAAACATTTTGAATCTTCATTTTAAATTATTCAAATGCAAAAACAATGAAAAAACAATTTATTATATGTATAATTTTCAAAAATAGATCAATATTTCTAATAAAATATTTAAAAAATACTTAATGGAATCATAATTTTCAATAAATAGCATTGAATTATTAATATTTTAAGTTATAAAAATTAATCGACTAACTCTTATATAAATTTTAACTTTAACCGGTTCAATGTTAACTGCTAAAATGCTCATCTCTATTCTGGAGATGCAAAATAAAATTAAATATTATTATTATTTATTTGAATGCAAACTTTTTTTAGCTCACTTTAACACAAAACTCAAGCTCCTCGATTTGAACATTTTGTGTCATTTGAAATTTTTTCATAGTGACTAAATATGATCATATATTTAATCTTATACTTCACTTTTAAAAAAATTCATTAAAAATTTCTAACGATTTTTCTAACGAATTTTGTATTTTTATTTAACGATTGATAAACGATTTGGCACCCGTTTTTCTAACGATTTTTATATTCCCTAGTCATTTCTAAAAGATAGCTAAAAACTATGTCGAGAAAGAGGCCGTCAGTATGTTTTCATCTTTATTATTTGGCTGAAACTTAAAAAAATTTGGTAAATTATTAATTCTTATTTTTAGTTTTTTATTTACTTATGCTTATTTTCGAGAAATAGCCTCCTATCAGAGTGGCGACACAGACGGACGGACGGACATTCCCAAATCCATATATCTGACAATTTTCTTACGAAGTCAGATAAAAAATTACTTAAAATGAGATAGATTAATAAAAAATTTCAAATAATACTAACTTAATTAACACTATATCTAAATAATTCGATAAAATATTTGACAACAAAAATTGTTTTTGAAAATCGGGATTTTAAAAATTGTAAGTTTACCGATTTTAACACTTGAGTGAATACTGTTTATTATTATTATAAGCGGTCTTTTTTATTCTCAGCTCATTAAATCTCAAATGAAATATTGCATATGAGCAGACTTTTGCAAACACAAAACGATTTTCAATATTTTTTATCTGACTTCGATAGAAAATTGTCAGATATATGGATTTGGGATTGTCAGTGTGTGCTTCCGTGTGTCTCCACCCTGATAGGAGGCTTTTTTAGTGAAAAAATTTCAAAATAGGAGGCTTTTTTTAGTGAAAAAATTTCAAAATAGGAGGGCCACTGTATATATTTTTGTTAGTGGCAGAGTCATTGTATATTTTTTGTTTGCCTTTATAAATTTTTTGTTAGTGTCAGAGCCATTGTATAATATAGGCTTTTGCCACTTTAAACTATAATATAGTATAAAGCCCACATTATGTCAACAGTAAAACAGGCATATGGTATTTTGGGCGGTAATATAGTATATAACCCGGACTTAAATAGAACATGACACATGATATAAGCGACTTGACGATTTAAATATATCAGCTGAAATATAAATTTATAATGAGGGGAACGAACGAGCGAACATAGTGAGCAAGCTACCAATAATAATATTCACAACTAGTAAATTAATATCTATATATCTAACAAAAATTTCAATACGAAGTCAGATATTATGACCGTTTCGATCTTGTTTTTTATTCAGATTGCGTAACGAGAATTAGAAAAGAGTTTGTTTTAAAAGCACTACATATTGAAACTGCAATAAATGACTATTTTTTCGTAATTTATATAGTGTTTATTAGTCATTTATTGCTGTAACAATATGTAGTGCTTTAAAACTAGATATTCATAGACTACTGGATAGACGTATGCATAAGGCGGCCATTGAATGTGTGCCGAGAACTGAATTTCGGTTTGCGGTGCTGTCATATTATTGAGATTATCGGTGAATGTCGTTCCTCAACTGATACACGCCATAAGTAATTGCAAAATTTCGAGTAAACCTACGGTTGATGTTAAATATTGTTTGTTTTTCGCTGACTGAGTTTAGTTTTACGCGTTTTTGAGTGTGAATGAGTAGTTGAATGAGTAGTAGACAGCAAAACTTAAGCATTAGTATTTTTTACTGAAAATCTGTATTAAATGAAAGTACAGCGCGTATAACATCGATCACCACTATCTTGGGTTTAGACTTTAAAAAATAAGTCAAGAAACTTTACAATCATTTAAATTTCAAATTAAAATGCATGAATTAAATATATGTATAATAATTTAAGTGCATATTAAATTATTAAATAAATGAAAAATCAATGCGAACTAAATAAGAGACAACAAACTCAATACATGTACGGAGTAATATATTTTTAACAAATTTGTTTGAATTATGTCGTGACAGTCACTCCTAAGTTTCTATTATATTATAAGATAGCTGTAAACAAATTGAACAAATAACTTGTGTAATGTATAATTAATGAGTGAGATAAAGGAATGCGTTACCATTCATATGCTAAATATTCGGTACAATAGTGTAACTGTAGAAGCATTGTTGCACTCCATTCCAAACCTCAAGGGGGCGCCTGCCTGAGAAATTCTAGGAGGGGGTGTCAATTTTTATTGGATTTAAACGGCAATTTTTCAAGTCTGGATTTTTCGTTGAGGGGATCAAGTTTCTATAATTTCTAGGGAGCAGACCCAGGGAAACCCCCTCTGTGTAGCAGTCATTTGAGTAAAATGACATTTACTTGTCTACTTTTTTAATATAAAACAAAAACATTTTGCCTATTATTTAATATAACTATGTTGAATTGAAATATGTTTTGCTTAATCAATTCATATCAAAATTCAATTTAGTAATAATACAAACTCTTCTTATAATAATATTTTTCTAGTATACATACTGGAATTAGAACTTCTAATTTAGAAGTTTATTTTTAATCTCTCACTAAGACTTCAAATAATGGAAAATATTAAAGAATTTCGTTGTGAAGAGTTCTATAAAAAAGCAATTGACTTTTATCGGTCAAAAAAATATGTACTAAAACTGTTTTTCAAATTAATGAT
>JAQIVF010002790.1:0-10354 GCA_034698365.1 Steganacarus magnus | reverse complement strand
TTGAAATTTTGCGGATGGGTGCGGGTCGGATAGAACTGTAATTAAATTTTAGCGGATGGATGCGGATTGTGATTTTTATCATCCGCGCCCAGCTCTACTAACATTTACTAAAATCTTATTCTCAATAAATTTATTGAGTTACAGGACTGTTACTGTAACAGTATTGAGAGCCTATGAAAAATCAAAATGAAGCGTATAATTCAAAGCAAAATCATATAGTTTTTTGAAATTTCAAGATATCTCGAATTGACAATAAATACTAATTTTCTCTAAACTCATCGGTTTTGTATATAATTTTTCAAATCTTAGATTTTCGATTAATTCGAAAGTAAATGTTAAAGAAAACTTTATTTCGAACAAATGTTAATTACATGATTTTTGCAAGGCTTTTCTTCTTCTTTGATATCTTTAAATGGTAAATGATAACATTTCCAAGGAGGCAACATTTTTTTAATTTCTAGAACATCATTGAGCCAATACGCCGTTACACATCGTTTTCCATCAGTCAACGCCTAATATATATTCGAAATTAAGATTATTTTTGTTCAAAACATTTTATAGCAAATAACAATACTTGTTGAACTAAAGCGGTTTGAGTCTCGCACAGCACATGAGTACATTTAGTATTGTAGTTATCTTCAATTTCTGCGCCATATTTAATAATTTTTTGTTTCCATTTGTGTATATAATCAGAAAATGGCGAGTTGTCATAACCGGTAATATAAAAAAAGCAGCCCAATAAGCATTGTTCGGGCGTAGTCTGAACTCGATTATCAAAGCCGTAATATCTAACTTGAATTAATTGGGTCTGATGTGCATCTTCTTTGCGTAAATGTTGAATCATTTCACCGCTCGGTAATGCCTGCAATTAATAATGGTTAATGGATTTCAAATTTCTATAATAATACTCATGCAAAACGGGCACCACTTCATGCATATAAGTCCTTTCTTACCACACCGGGAGATCCAATGAAACCTGATTTATTCTGTACAGCAGAAGTAGAAGAGGAAAGAGATAAAGAACCCGAAACAGAAGAGCCATCATTAGAATTGCTGCCACCTTCACCTTTATTTGAGCAGGTATTACCGCTCTGAAGTCGGTTATTAAGCAAGTTAGCGAGAGCTGTTTTGGTTTTGGGATTTACAACGGGAGAAGCGATAGGACCGCAAGTGTTCGGAGTGCTTACAACATTTAGTTGTTGTGCCGAGTGATTGCCAGCGGGAGACAGTGCAGAGACAGGTGTACTTGTATTAACGCGTACTGTATTTGGTGATTGACACGTCTGAGATGCAGACGTTTGACATTGAGATTGAGACTGAGATTGAGAACACTGTGACATTGAATCTGTATTGGCTGTAATGACTGTATTGGCTGCTGCACTGGTACTCATACTTATAACAGATACGGTTGGCCTAACCTTTTCCGCACTCACCGCTGTGCCCGTCGTTACTGCACAACCAGGCAATTGCAAGCGTTGTTGATTCTGCTGAAGCTGTTGCTGTTGCTGCTGCTGTTGTTGTTGTTGCTGCTGCTGTTGCAGCAATTGTCGTCTCTGTATATCTTGCTGTTGTTGTTGCTGCCAATGAAATATTTTTTGTTGAGCCTGTGCCTGTGCCTGAGCAGCCACTAATATTTGTTGCGTTCTAACAGGAGTTAATTGCTGTGATGCCGATGTAACTGCATCTGGTGTTGGTTGCCATTGAGGATTGCGAATAAATTGAATTCCTGGCTGAGAAGGGATTTGTGTTCTTATAAATTGAGTTTGTTGTGGTTGTTGTTGTTGCTGTTGCTGCTGTTGCTGTTGTTGTTGTTGTTGAGGCAGCTGCTGCTGCTGTTGTTGGTCGAAATGCTGTTGCTGTTGCATCGCATATTGTGGTTGAGCGGTGTTTGTCATAAAAACCCTCGGCTGACCCGATGGAAGAGTTCCGGTAATTAATTGCTGAGTTGATGATGCGATTGGACTTCGAATCTGTCCGCGTTGTAGTTGTGTTGCAGCTGGAAATGGCTGAGGCATTCTTTGTTGAACCATTCGCTGTTGAACATGATTTGGTTGCTGTATTTGTCCAACAAATTGTTGGCCGCTCTAAGAATCACAATAAGTTTAATTGCAATTTCAATGTTTAAGATTATTAAAAATATAAAGTTGGAAAATAACTTAATCATTACATGTCTGACAAAAACTTTAAGAACAGCTTTATTTAAAAATCAGGCCTTCAAGTCGAAACTATTAATTAAAATATTTCTAATTTAATCTTAGCTTTTGTTAGAATTATTTTCTTCTTTAAAATAGAATTTTAAAAAATTATATCCCCAAAAATTTCTATGAAGATAAGAATTTTGAATTAATATAGATTATAAGGTGCGCGTCATATAATTATCAATTAGCAATGAAAACTGTAAACGCTAATAATTTTAGAGAATCACCAGAATTAACCTCATCATCTAATAATTGGTGTGCAACCAAATCCATCAAACTGTTATGCGATTAAAAATTTAAATTAACACAACTTTATGTTAATAACAATTTTAAGAATAACTTAAAAGAGATTAAAGAATATTTAGTTGCGGTTGAGATTATTTAAGAATAAATATTGAAATTTTTTGAAATTAATATAATGAATGAATTAATAAAGATTAAACTATTGAATGTTTGCTTAAAGTCATTTTTCGATAAGATAATTAATTATAACGTATTATATTACAGAAAACATAAGGTATTAAAAACTTATGTTATTAAATAATCGTAATTACGGTATTATGGTTAATATAATATTTATTACCGGAATCAATGATACAATCATTACTTATCAGGCAAAACTCAAACAATTTCTATATTAAAATTGAATCTCTGGAAAGTATTCATTATTAGTTCTATTTCTGCAAAAAAAAAGTCTAGCATATGGATTTGACCTGTCAGTTACGTCGGTTATTTCGTCTCGATTTCTTTCCGTTAGCAACGAACTTTAAAATAAGACCTAAATATACTTTGAACTTTACCCACAGAACGATTATATATAATAATAGATGGGACTATAGACTAAAAGTGAGTTCTATTATAAGATTCGTTTTTTTCTTAACTTTTGTTAATAAGTAATTATAAATACAGTACTAACAATTAATATTTCTATAACAAAGCATGTAATCTAAAAATTTTATTACCGGATTTGATTTTATTTCCAAAACAACATGAACAAGCTTTTAAGTGAATTCATTACTATACTATGTATCGTTGGTTTAAATTTTTTTATAAACACGTTAAAATAAAAATTTAAAGTATTTTTAGTAATTTAATTCTTTAAAACCTACATATAAATATTTCTGAATAAACTGAACTGATTAAAACATTAAAACATTAGTCATTGCAAAGGGGAGTAGTAATGAAATGTCATTGAAAAATAAAAATCTAATTCTAAACGATAAATTAAATGAATATTTCAAACCTGCATGACTTGTTGCTGATGTTGAAGCTGTAGCTGCCTCTGAATTCCGTGTTGATTTTGTTGCTGAATAATGATCTGCTGCGGAGCCCTGACGAAAGTGTGCTGCGCTTGTTGTAGTGCTATGGGATTTCGTTGCTGTAATTGAATCAAGTGTTGCGGTGCCTGTTGTAACCGAACTGATTGCACGTTAGCGTTATTCGAGACGCCAGCTCTTTGTTGTATTATTAGATTTGATGGCCTTTGTTGCTGAAGTTGAGGTGGCTGTTGCACTGATATAAAGTGTTGTTGTCTCACGTGTACTAAATGTTGCTGTTTTACTTGTTGCTGTTGAACTGCCAGATAAACCTAACAATTATATAGACAAACTATCATATCCATAGATTTAAGGTTTAATTCATAATTAGTTTTAATTGTATGTTGCTTTGTATAAAACCATTAATAATTGAATTACTATAAAAAATTTAATCATAATTACAATTAAAATAAAATTTGTATATTGTATGTATTTTATAATAAAATAAATAATGTTCCAATGAATTAAAGTTTGTTGAAATTCTTTTAATTTATTGGTATTGAGGATCATTCTTTGGAATCGCAAAATTTATAGGTCTCCGATTGGAATGAGTCTATATCTAAAAATTTTAGAAATTTCGCGATTAAAACCCTACACATTTAAGAGGAATTTTTCGCATTTGTCGAATTTTTGCTAAAAAATAGTAAAGATCTTAAATCTCATCATTTTTAACGCTAATTTTAAAATTGCCAATTTTTTGCGTCATATTTTCTAGAAGGGAGTCAAAGTTGGTAAACCTCTCCCTATAAGCAACTATGAATTGAATAGGTATAACTTTACTATTAATTTTAGTTATAATATCACTATTATCGCCCACAAACTTTTCGAGTGATATAAGCTTACTTTTAGTTTTTAGTAAATTGATTCTTAAATTTAAGGCCAGGGAATAAAGGAATTAGATGTAAGATTTTATTTAAATAGCAACAATTATTATTAATAGAATATTTTAATTCATTTTAATTGTTGCTATTTAAATAAAATCTTATATTAATAATAATAAATAAGGAGCGCACCTGTCGTGGCTGCTGCTGCTGTTGCACCAATGTTCCAGTAGGTCTTAGTTTCGCTATTTCAGGAGAATTTTGAGGAAACATTTGGAGTGATTGAGATGTGACTGTATTAGTTGGACACGACTGAGAAACCACTGTTTGACTATTATTCCATTGATTATTATCATTGTTTTCAATTGTTTGGTATTGTTGCTGAGTTTGCACTTGTTGTGGCACTTGAGTTTGCGTTTGTGTGGGCAGATGTGCTGAAGATTGAGTCATTTGTTGTTGTTGATGATGCTGTTGTTGTTGCTGCTGCTGCTGGTGTTGTAGGTGGTGTTGTTGTTGTTGCTGTTGATGCTGTTGTTGTTGAAGTTGTTGTTGTTGGTGCTGCTGCAGAGTATGCATTGGTGCCCTTTGTATCAATTGTTGCACATTAACAACCTGTTGCTGTACAGGCAATACAGTTGGTCGTAATTGTCTGATTTGGTTCGCCTGTTGCATTTGCATGAGACGCATCTGATGCTGTTGTGGAAGAAATACTCTCAAACCTCCTGTTCCCTGCGCCACTGTTGGCGCTGATGACTGCGGTTTTTGAGAAGATTGGGCCAAAGTAAATGTAGTTATCATTGTTGTGGATGGAAGAGTGACAGTTCGCAGAGTAAATTGCTGACCGACTGCTGTTGATGGCGACGCTAATGTAACCATAGGAGTGCTCGAAACGCTTCCCATACAAGTGTCGGGCATTATCTCCATCTTAGTGACAGACGGTGTGTTAAAAATAAGTAGCCGCGGGTGATATAAATCTTCGTCACAAATAGATTTATTCTTAACCGAATCGATCACCCAATCAGGTGTCACTATTTTTATTCTGTCGTTTGTCTCGATAGCGCGTTCATACTTCATTCCTTCCGGTTTTGTCGATATTAAATGCGTACAATTAGAGTCGAGTGACAGTTGAAAGAGTCCGCCATAGTATGTGATCATTGCCCAAATTGATTGCGTATCGATATTCGATATGTTTGATGGACACGCGATTATGTTCGAGAATAATTGTGCTCTCATTGGAGAGAATGCACTCGTTCTGCGAGAAACAGTTCATTCATAATCAATATTTCAATCATAACAAACACGCATCAAGTATTTGATACTTACGGCAGTAATACAGACGCTTTCACTGAAAGCCAAACCCAACGACTCTAACCATAAAATAATCATATCGACAATCATCACAATTGAAATTCAAATAAACAATAGTTTACATACAGTAACCACTGGTTTTTCATATATTTCTTGGGCTTCGCTGACCGATGGATGATCACAATTATCAGCGATAACGTGCGTCACATTATCGGATAAATAATTTAAAAACTTCGCTCCGCCTTCTAATAACACTTTTTTAACCTAATTTGCCAAACATTTTAAATTATTAATTATATTAATTTATATACGAATGAAGTATACATCGATGTAAGTCTTATACATACCTGTTCCAAGTGGTGAACGTCTTCGCACAACGAAAACTGCACACATTTGAACAAATTAGACCGAACTCGCAGTTCGTCTTCATTGCCACTCATTATCGCTTTTAAGTGTTAATAACTAATATACTGATATATGATTTAAATATTATAAAAAATAAAACATTCAGTGATTTCAATTTAACGCTCATAATTAAAATAAAAACAAAATAAATAAACAAACAATCAGTTAAGAGTACTACTAGACTAGTAGTATGCGTGCTGTGGCGCCAATATTAGTGCTATCGTGCACTTTATTTAAAACTCTTTTGATTAGAGGCGTATCACCAATGCATAGATGTCTCTCTGTGCTCTAAAACTTTTATTATTCACTGAGTTTATTGTGTTTCGGAAAAATCAATATCAAAAGTTGGGTTTTATTTCAACAATTTGAATAATTGAGCAAAGTTTCATTTTATTTAAAAGCAAGAACGAACACATTCATAATAAAACTATTTTGGTTTTTCTATAGTTTATCGGAACCATTGCAGCAAATCTTTTTAATTCTAACAATTAAATTGTATACACAATTAGAAACTCCCGCTCACAAACGGCGCGCAAAAATAAAAACTTATAAAACAGTAAAACTTATAAATTTTTTTGCAAAAATCGTGAACTATAGGAAGGCACTTACTTTAATTCGCAATGCAATTAACAGACGAAGAATTAATATAAATATTAAAACTAATGATTTTTGGTTTAAAATTTTTGCTGCTATCTATTCTTTTTATTAATTTTTTGTTAGGATTTGTTTTTTACTTCAATGAGTTTGATTTAATTTAAAATTTATATCAAGTCACAATACTTTTTCTCAAAAATATTTTCTGCTTTAAAATTATGCTATAAACTGTTACAGTAGAGTCTAGTGGGTTCAGTTTTCGAACATTAAAGTTGAAAACTTGCCTTCAGTGTAGTCATGAACAATATGAACCGAAATTTTCCCAAAAGACACTTCTATAGCGCCCACATAACTACATCCCAAATCCATTTGCTCGACTTTTTCAACATGAGCTAAAAACATGATGATATTACAAGTTAAGTTTAGTTATTCAAATTAATTTGAATGCTTAACATTTTAAATATTTTTCTTTACTTTTTGAAAAACGTGTCCGATTACTAAATCGAAATCAGAGCAATTACAAAATATGTATTTATGTGAATCTTATTTCAACTCAGCTCTAATCCTAAGAAAATAAAAGAATCTTTATTAATGTGTGAAAATATTTCAAATTTTTGCCATTCGAGAGTCTTTTACAAATATTTATCTTCAAATTACATGTCAAATTCGCAGTACAATTGAAAAAAGCATAATTGTAGACATATATTCTGTTAAATGAAATGTATCATGTTTTCAGATGGTTTTGAGTAGAGAATGTTATTTTGATCGAGACTTGAGCTTAAGACTCTACATAATTCACAAAGCGCTCGTTTTTCCTTTCTCATTTAATTTAAATTTATTTTCTTATTTTTTACTGTATTATATAATATTTTGTTATACAGTAAATATAAATACTTTTTTAACTTTAACTTTTGCGTTCTTGTTTCAACAATTTTACTTTCGCTCGTAATTTTAAATTTCTATAATCATGTTTTAATGCTGCATTAAGTTAGTTTTAGGAAAAAAATTGAATTCAACATATGTCAGATTATTAATTCCATAAACAAATTAAACATAATTGATTAACATTTCACTTTAGATGCTAAGAAAGAAATATTAAAAAATCGTTCTCATATTCGGGAAAAACATCCGATTGAAAAACAACATAATTATTAAGAGCGAAAAGTAAATTGTTTGAGAAAAAGAGCAAAACTGCAAAGTATCGAAATCTAAATTATTGTGCACTTTTTTTCTTTAATGTAATATAAATTTTTTCGATCTAAACTCAATTCTTTATCGCGTGCCCATCTTTAGTCTCTATTCATGAATTTTTAAAACTACATTTACTCTCAAACTCTCCACATTAACGTTTCTTTAGTTAATTATTTATTTTAAATAATAACTCAAAGTTGACGAAAGAAACGGTGAAAATTTTATATTTCAAAGAAATTATTGGAGCTAAAGGTTAGTGTTTTCGCTTTTCGCTAAAGAAATAAATATTCATTGTTTTTTTTTAAATCCAGTATCAGTAAATTTATTTTTTTCAAAAATTTTGTTTTCTTTTAAAAACGATTCTACAAAAGAAAAAAGAATTGTTGAATGTTTAGTTAAGTGATTTGTTTGAATATATAGCTTGCAAATGTTTATGTTTATGAAATATAAAACTCGAAGCGATGAAGATATCAGCATCACATCAAAAACAAAAAGATTTTAATCTTTAGTTTGAGTAATAACTGGAAAGTTGTTTCAATACAATAAAATATTTGTTTGCAAACAACGCTAAACCTGTCATTTACACAGTGTTGTAGGATATGTGCATTTGGTGTTGATTAGTCTTTGTATAGTTTAATCTTTATTTGACCGCAACTAGTCATGAGTGGTTATGTTAAGCTTTTCAGCTACTTGTCAGAAGAATTATTAGCGTCAATATTTAGATCACGGTTTTATAATGATTATTTGTTTGCAGCATTTGATGCAGTTAGAGCCTTGTTAGCACAGATGCTTTCTCCAAGCTTTCTTTACATGTCGCTTCATGTGTTTGGCGATCATAAACATGCCAAAGTAAGGTTTAGCCTCTAATCAGACACTTAATGCCGTGCACAAGCTATTGTACGGCATTACTATAATAGTAACTATAGTTAAGCTTACTCTATACTTTAACTATACTATATTGAGTTGAAGTGTGTGGTCCTAGGCATACCTGAAAACTAGGAATTTTTCGCCCAATCCGCTACTTGGTTCGCACACATCACTAATTCACTGCATACCCTTTTTTGTTTTTCTGACATGAAAAATTTTGCGGTACGTTTATGCGTCAATATAGTTGTCATTTGGAAATTTTATGTTTTCAGTATTGAAGTGCAGTTCAGTATTCTCTGCACTGTTCTATTCTTTTCTTGATTACATTTTCTTTTGCAAAGTACTTTACTTGAAGGCATATTGCCATCAAGAATTCAAGGTAGAAGTGCCGCACCTGCTTCGCTCATCTACTGTACTGGCTTTGGCAAACGTTCCATACCATACCAGAAGTACAGTAAACTGCTTTTCATGGACCGCTCCATTATCGGCCAAGTTATTGACGTTTCGCTCTTTGTGCGCGAATGCTATCTTTATATATTACTGTATACTTTATATTATATATATCCCTTTTGGTGTGTATTTTTATGAGGAGGGGATATGAAGCTGGTTTGTGGGGTGGTCTAACTATTGGTCTATATACCGGTCCATAAACTAAATGCTAAATGTTGTGCTGCAGTGCAGCGAAGTGCCAAACCAGGCAATTACCTGACAACAGTGAAACAGTGAAATTAGCCGATACTGTATGAGCTTATATGTGTGTATGTGAGTGTGTGTGTGTGTTGCCACCGCACACCTAGTCGTATAAAACCAAAACAACTTGCGAGTTAGCATCTGATGTGATAATTACAGTACTCCTCAATTATTATATGTTTAAATATGTGATTCCTACCAAATCCTTAACTGTCAATACCTTTAGAATCACATATGTATTAGCAATGTTATGTTACGTTATGCTATGTTATCGATCAATATATGCAATTATAAAGTTGTTTCAATAAATCTATACATAAGCTCAGCTGGCAATGATTATACATTTTTTACATAGCAATTGATAATTTGTTATCAAAGCCATATAATAATAGCAAAGTGATTATTATCTAACAGGAAACGTTTGCTCTAGACTTTCTCACACAATATAAACTCGAATCTATAGAGCACTACTAATATTTATACTTTAGGTTTTGCTAATAAGCTTTACTTTGCATTGCCTTTTATGTCTCACT
Source organism: Steganacarus magnus (assembly GCA_034698365.1). Classification (NCBI taxonomy): domain Eukaryota; kingdom Metazoa; phylum Arthropoda; class Arachnida; order Sarcoptiformes; family Steganacaridae; genus Steganacarus; species Steganacarus magnus. Next base: position 431 of record JAQIVF010002790.1, on the reverse strand, counting down.
TTTTTTAAAGTTTGTGCAAAAATAAATTTTACACAATTGTGCAGCTGGTCATGATTGCGGTATACTTATATATTATTCTACTATACTGTATATATATTGCACTCTACACTCATATAGTATTGCAAAGCTCACAACATTTTACCCAATCTTGGAGTCTTTTTTAAATCTCTCTGTTCATTCTCTCCTCACTTCGTGTGCCACTCGCGTGTCATTTGTGCTCATGAGCTCATTTCAACTAACAGTAGTTTTGTTAATCCGCTGTTGGACTTATTGTCGACAAGTCTGCAATGCAATGCAAAATTAGATTGCAGTGCATAGGTATTGTGAATGAGTAGTATTGAGTAGTATATAGTTGTATAATGCAGCTGCAAATGGAAGCTGAAAGTGTTAAATCGAAAATATTGTTCTTCATATTGTAATATTGTGCTCTT
>JAQIVF010002789.1:0-10359 GCA_034698365.1 Steganacarus magnus | reverse complement strand
GTGTCGATTACTTAAGTTCATTGTTTACTATAGAAATAGATTTAAAAATTCAGCAGAAAATTTTAAAATATACTTTTTAAAAGTTAGAGTCGCGAAAAATTTTTTGTTAAGAGTTTGGGTCGCGGTACAAAAAAAAAGTTTGAGACTGTAAAGCAATCCTAATTCTAAAAAGAGTTGAACACATATAAGATATGCCAGGTTTATTGTAATGGATAGGAGACAGACCAGATCACCGATATATCAACAATACAAAGTCATATTACGAACACTGCGTATAAATTTAACATTTCTAATCAACGCTTATATAATCTCCAGAGATTTTCGGACTAAAAACTCTTAAAAAGTGTGCGTAAAATCGAACAAAAAATGATTAAAAATTGGACTAAAAAACGGAAAATAAAATGACAAAATAACTATTTATAGAAAGTTTTATTAATTTACTGCAATAACTTATAAAATAATTTGTTAGTATAATCATTAGATTTTTTATAAAAAAGTGAAACATTTTAAATAATTGGTATATTATTGACATTTCAAAATTTATAATTCAATGTACTTGTGAGTTATTTCAAAAAAATTTTAAGAAAAAATATAACAGTGCTTAAAATCTTAAGGATCTAGAAAAGTCATTGATTTTGAATGGTAATTTTTTGAATATATCAAAAAATCGGATAATCCGCTAAAAAGAGCAATTTATCAAAATTTATGAAAAAATCGGATTTATCGGACTAAAAAAGTATACCTAAGTTTCCACTTAATTACTGTATTCAGTAAAAAGTCGGATTTTCCGAAAATGTCATGGCTCTGATAATCTCTTATAAGTTATAAAAAAGTGAATTTAGGTTAAATTATGCTGTAATCGCTAATTATAGAATAGATTATAAACTTTTGTCAAATCCTATGTCGATCTATGGAACGCTATGTAAACAATAAGAAGAGTAAAAAAACTTAATATTTTGCATACAGTAAAGTCTAAGAAGTTGTTGCGTTAAAATAAACCCATATGTCACGTTTGGGGTTACGTTAAATCTAAGGTTTTTAATGACCGTTGGTTTAGTGCTTATATAAGTGTATTTGCCTGTAAGGCGCAATTTTTTAAACTAACCAATAAACATGCTCCCCTTAGTGCGCTATTGTATGATCATTCTGTATTTATCAAAGCGTATATGTAATATAATTTATGATTAAAAACTTTTTATTATTTTGCTTACTGCTATATACTTCTACTATTTTATTATTGCATAAAAGTTCTTGCAATTCTAGTTGTTATGTTTGCTGTTAAAAGTATTTATTACGTAATAACTAATTATACATAAGCGACTGAGAACAGTATGCTTTAGAGGTCCAAAAATTCTCACATTTCACTTCCACTCTATCCCGCAGGTACAATTGTCAATTCCCGCGGCTCCCTTACCGATGAGCTAAATTTACCATTCCCACCACTCCCGTCCAAAATTCCCGCAAAATGCTATATTAACATACAAATATCAAAGTGGAAGCTATCAAGCATTAATTGAATTTTATAATAAATTTAAATAAAATATACGTATATTTTATATGGTAAAATATATTTTATATCTCTATTGAAACACTAATTTTTATTTTAAATGAAATTTTTTTGTTCACTTTTGAAAATTTAATAGGTATAATACTCAGTAGAATTAAGCGACAATTTTTTGCCGTACCGAACCGAAAAAAACCGAACGACAATATGTCTGATTATCTCGATTATATTCGCTAAAATTACGGTATAATTAAAACTAAATTAAACGATTACCAGAGCACGAACAAAACAAATTTGTATAAATGTAAATTTCTACACAATACTGTTTTATTGATTATAATTTATGATAAAATACTTTTTATTGTCTTGTTGACTATTAAATACTCGTTGACGTTATTGACTATTAAATAATCGCATTAAATTTCTTGCAATTCTCGAAGTAAACCTTAACAGTTAGATGTAAGCGTTTATTGAGTGAAATTATTTAAAATTATTAACTAAGATTTTCGCTTAAGAAAAGCAAGAAATAGTGTTTTTATTATGAAAGATACGAATAATCTGTTTGTTTTATCGTTAATTTGGTCAATTGTAAGCGAATTTGAGACCAATAATACGATAAAATTCGATTTAATAAAAAAACTATTCAAGTTTATGATTGAGAATGACATTTGTTCGCCGCAAACGTTTGCTGAATTCACCGAAGACAGTGTGTCGATTTACGAAACTCTTTACACTAAATTCAAACTTAACTTTCATAACTCGATTGACATTGACTATCACCTACAAAACGGCAGATACGAGGGCGAGTTTCGACAGTTAACCAAACTGGGCAAAGGAGGTTTTGGCTGTGTTTATAAAGCTTACAATAACTTGGATCAGAAGGAGTATGCGTTGAAAAAAGTCACTGTTAAAGGTATTTAAAAATTCTAACATTTAAATAGTATTATATTTGGGTGTTGTACTGTTAAAATACTGTATATGTACTGTAATTCTACTTTTTTCAGACATTACAAATAGCAGTATAAAAGACACCTTAAAAGAAATAAAAGTTTGGTCCAGCATTGACAACGAATTTATGGTGCAATACAAGAGCGCTTGGTTTGAGCTTACAGTAAATGGTTTTTATGGCTCTGATAATAGCGATAGCGATAGTGACAGTGAAAACTCGTCACGCGATGTAATAGTGTTGCACATACAGATGGAATTATGCGATACTACACTTAAAGAAGTGTCAAAGAAACTTAATGATGAGTTTAAGCACAGCGAACAAACCGGTTTGAGTTCGATTGGTTATTATATTGCTTTTCAAATATTTTTAGAAATATGTGAAGGTGTGAACTATCTTCACTCTCAAAAACCGCCAATCATACATCGAGATATTAAGCTGTCAAATATCTTAATCAAAACTCATTCCAGTAATAGAAAGTTTGTTAAAATATGTGATTTTGGTCTAACAACGTACCATAATCGTACGCATACCCAAGGTGTGGGTACACCTGACTATATTGCTCCCGAAGTTTATAATGGCAGAGTTTACGATCAAAGATCGGATATTTATAGCATTGGAGTTGTGATGTCGAAGTTATTATTAATAAACAGAAAACGGTGAGGTTAAATAAAAACTCATATCTTGAATTATATTAATTTAATATATTGATATTTATAATGAAGAGAATAAGCTCAATAGTAGAAATTCTAGCTCAAATTCATAAAAATCTGAATGAAGATTTTGACCTTGAAGCTAAAGCTCAATGCTCTTAGTATCTTATGCTAATCTAAGGCTGATAAGCTCAGCCAGTTGAGCTTCGTTAGCTTATATACAACTTAAATAATAGAATTCTTTTATTTTCTTCATAAGTTAAATTTAAATTATTAGAAACGTTATTATCAAAGACAGGACATTCTCTGTTAATCTGCCTTTTTATTCATACTTTTAATTTAGCGGAGATCAAGTGTTTTTTCTTATTATGAACTGACAATTAATATTAGTATTATTTGTTACTCCGATAAGTCCGATATTCGTTATGTTTCAGACTTCATAGCGGATTTTCGATTTTTACACTTTTCAAAATATTATCGTTAAAATCCGTATAGATATCAAAATTTCTAATATTAGGACAAAAATATAAATTGTTTATAGTATGAATTAAAGGTTTACCAAAAAATTTAATGTTTTTCAATTAATATTAATTTAAAAAACTAACATTTTCACAATATAAGGATTTAAAGAATGGCTTATAATATTAAAGAAAAACTTAAACACTCAAAACTAGTTATAGAAGAGTTCTATAATATATATATTCTTTAATTTATCATAACTTAAAATTTTGTTATTTAAATTTCAGTTCGATATCAAAGATTGAGCTGAAAGTTGAGCTGAATTGGTATTTAATCTTTTAATCTTAAAGCTGAGTTGATTTTTTCGGTTCTTTACCTCTAAAATCTGAGCTGAAAACCATAATCTGTTGCTCATCAATATTATCAAGAGTTAATCTGTTTACACGGATAAAACAAAAAAAAATAAAACTTGAGAAAATTAATTTATTAAACGGAAAATTAATTAACTTATTACTTATTCTATTCTTTTTTTATTTTTAATTATAGATCACATGAAATAATACACGCACTAAAATCAGAATCTGGTTCAATTTATAACGCACATATTAAATTAAAACAGCAACTGTCGTGTCATAAGTACGTTGTAAATCCTATTTGCAACACTATTTTACTTCAAACTGAATATCCACATAAACGACCATTTTGTTCTGAAATTCTGAACAATTATGAAAATTATTCGATAACATTTGATCAAATCCGAAACTGCACAGAGTTAACTGAACTTTACTATAAATGGTATCGAAACGATTTTGGAAAAAGTAAAACATTGAATCAATTATTGTTGACTTATTTGAAAACTAACTTATTTCAGAAAAGTTTAAACAAAACCGAAAACATTTTTCTTAACCAGATATCCTTACTTGGAAATTATTTTAAAACCAATTTAAACGATGATAAACTTGTGATTTATTTAACAAAAATTTTAATCCACGGCTTAAATGTATGTAATTCAGTTGAGGAGTTAAAGTTATTTATTGAACTAAAAAACAAAGCTTGGAAATGCATTATTGTTCGGTCAGAGACGGAGACAGTTATGAAATTTATTGAGTCGCTATCAAAACATAATATAGATTTCTATATATACTACGACACATCTAACCGTAGATTATTCGTAATGCTTAACTATGTTCAGTTTTTTCTAATTAATTTTCTTATTCAAAAATTTCAAAAAAGTTCGATAAATTTAACTGAGAATTTTAAAACTTTAAAGATTTTCTCATACAATTTTTTATACGAAATCGAAAACAATGAAGAGCTCGTTGATCTAATAATTTTGCTGAATAATAGTAATACATTAGATGATACATTACTATTTAACTGCTATCAAATCAGTAAACTCGGTTATTTATTCAGTGAATCAAAATTTATTTATTACAATCACAACGAGACGTATATCTTTAAAAATGACGGATCATTTTTCCAATACCATAGCACATCAAACAACTTAGTAGAAATTAATGGACCCATAAATAATGAAATTATTTCTATTGCGAATAACGCTAGTCATAAAATGGTTTTAACGTCAACGGGTGTTTTAAACATTTGGGGCCGGAATAATCACGGTCAGTTGGGAAATGGTACTACAACTAGTGAAAACAAACCTAAATTTAATGCTAAACTTAGTCAAATACGTTTTTCGAAAATATGCAGCGGTGATTTCTTCACAGTAGCTCTGGATGAGTGTGGTAAATTGTTCTCATGGGGCCGAAACAACTATGGTCAAGTGGGTTGCGGTGGTAAATATAACCAATTCAGCCCAATTCCGATTGATGCGCTAAAAGATGTGATTATTATTGATACATCGTGCGGCACTCAACATTCAATAGCATTATGTAGACACGGGAAACTTTATTCATGGGGTAATAACTACTATCATCAACTCGGATTGGGTGATAAAAACAAGCGTATTCTTCCAACTATCGTAAGCAGTGAGGTTTTTGATCACGAATTAGTTATCAAAATTGAGTGTAACAAACACGAAAGCTATATTCTAACTTGCAATGGAAACATATTTAAAACCAATGGTAAGAATAAAATACTACTTAAAACAAACCACTAAAAAATTTGTAACTGATATTTCGGACAAATTATTTTTGAATGTTTGTTGGCTTTTAAAATTTTCCTTAAAGTGCTGATGTGAGGAATTACTAACCTAAAATTAAGCTAAGAAAGGGTAATTTTTTCACTAAAGTATATTAATTGAAGTTCATTTATATGAATTCCTGTTACATTAGACATACAAGATTAATAAGTTTTTTTCTATATTGCGATTAAATCCTAAACAAAGATTTTATCATTTTTATAGCATTAAGCGTTTTTAAAAAACTGAATGGAAATACTGACAGATTTTTAGACATCTGTCTCAATCACACCGAACTTTTAGTAGCTTTGTCTACAAATGAATTCTGCTATGTTTATGGCTTAATAGAAAATAATATTGAACCGAGAAAATTTGTTCCAATTTTAACTAAAACATCGCTGAAATCAATACAAAACTGTTTTTTTGTGTTCACATTATCACAATTCACATATGAGCCACTATTCTATCAAAAGCGTTCAATTAACACTAACTATGCTCAGTACATATTACTTCAAAAATTATTCGTTTCAACGTTAAGTGTCACTAATTCAAGCCAAAGATCGAACCAATTCAGTATAGAGTCCATGGCTTTAGTTAAAAAAGCGATAAAAAATGCAGTATCGTTTCATAGCGTTAAATTGCTTATTGAAGAGTCTACTACTTTTCGATGTTATGTATCGAACTCGACTCGAGATACAATCGATAATTTTATAGCTCTAATGACAGACAGTGAGTTTAATTACCTGCTGATGCATGATAGCAATTATGATATATCTATTATTCTACTCGATTACATTTACTATCAAATAATTGAATTTTGTTTCGAAAAAAACAAAATCAAATTAAATTTAAAATGTGTTGATATGTTTCCTGTGAACGAGTTTATTCAGAATTATGCGCAAATAAAATTCAATACGACAACATTGTTGACTTTTACAAACTGCGTGTACTCCGAACACTTCCTAAATTCACATTAAAGTCTATTAGACTATTAGCCATAAATTACAACAAAGTTTTTTACATCACACGAGATGATGAAGTATATTTTTTTGGTGATAACAATAATAGTTGCCTCGGATTGGGTTATGAAACGGAATATGTAACTAATCCATCACTAGTGGATGAATTATGCGGGAAAAATGTGCTAAAGTTTGTATTCGCGTCTGAATATATGGCGGCTCTAACAAAAGATGGTCACATTTACACTTGGGGTGATAATTATAAGGGACGTCTGGGTCATAGAAATGAGACGAAATGCCTGAAACCTACATTGATAGCAGATGCTGTAAATCTTCGGGTGAAGGACTTATATTGTTGCACGTATTGCATAATCATTTTAACCGAAAACAACGATATTTTTAAAGTTCAGAACAATTTTTTAAATAGATTCACGTTTTATACATTTCCTGTGACCGAAAAAATTGCATTATGCCGCGCTAAGGAAGAAAATCTGTTTGTGTTCACAGAACAAAATATATACATTTATTATGAAAAAGGTTTGCGAAGAGTTTTGCCCGAACTTATTACGCACAGTATCGGCAATTATCGACCAAAATCGTTCGCTTATGTCAATTGTAACTCTGCAGACAATTTTAAGTGTTACTTTCTCTCGTTCGATGGTAACATATATGAGTTTAACACCGAAAATCAAGTGGAAAATAGTGGTTTGAAAATTAGCAAAATTAATGACGACAGGTATCGCTTTGCGGATATTTGTTACTCGAAATTCACCCTAACGTTTGTGGCACACTCTACTCGTGGTAACTGTTTTATTATGAATAGTAGTGACATTAAGGTGTTAACTGAAACACCAATTATGTCTGTGGAGAACGCGCTCGCAATTTATTGTGATACCCAAGTGACGTCAAACACAATAGCAGTGCAAAATAAGAATTATATAATTTCATAACTTAGTAATAATTAACTCACTAAATTTGAAAACCAAAGTTGACCTTATAAATAATAATATAAAAATTAATTTTTGTTACAATATCCATATAATAAATCGATGACTTTCTAAAATTTTATAGTTTTTTATTATATGCAAAGCTTTCGAGCAGTTGTTTTACTTATAACTTTGTATTCATTTATGTTTTAATAAAATGTCTAATTTATAAAAATTACTCTAATTTGTCAAATAAAATAAAATGGTTTTAATAGCAGTTTATTAATAAGTATTGATGAAAAATCCAATTTTGTAGATTTTTTTTCAAATTTAACTAAAAAATCATAAGTAACCACAATTGTTTTATAAGCTCTTACTATTAAAATCAGAAAAATTAAATCCCTCTTCATTTAAGCGGATTCAACTCAAATTGGTTTTCTCCATCTTTTTTCTAATCATTTTTTATTGTTTTATTTATAATCTTCTCGAGTTTACAATTTAGTTACAAAAAACATGATTTATTTAACTTAACATAAAACTTTCGTTAGCTTTCATTACTTTGAAAATCATCAATTGCTGCAAAACATTATTGAATTCACAAGAAATTATGAAAATATTTTTAAATTTTTAAGGGAAACAATGATAGTATAAAAATTATCCTTTGCTTTTATATTTTTCTTATTTCCTGATTTTTTTAAATTTTTTTTCAAAACTCTATCGCAGAAGTAATTTTAAAATTATCACAGTTAACACGTATGCGTTCAATACATGTGTCAAACGGAATAAATTAATCTAAAAAATAAAAGAAAAAATAAACACGATATCATTACTTAATAGGTTATCACTTGAAATAAAAAAAGTACCAAATGCTATGATTCTGAGTCTCTAATCATAATTTTCACTAAAATACGTTAACGCACTGTAAAAAATAATCTTTAAATTTTTTCAGCGGTTACTTACCATCAATGCTTAAGTTTAAACTCAGCAAAATTACTTTAATTATTTATATTTATTATTAGTGGTGTCAAACAAAAATTCCTGAATATTCCATAGCGTATTCGAGAAGATAACAAGTAACTTAAAATTCAAAAACTAAAATAACCACAAAAAAAACAATTAAAATAGTGTGCGATCACGTGATAATATTGTACTTTATATAAAGAATTATGTTCAGCACATAAGTAATCAATAGCAAAATAAACTATGAATTAAAGTTATAAAATTGAAGCATATTTAAAAATTTTGGGACATTATATTTATATTATTTTATTGCATGTATTATACAAACAAATAAATGCGAGTCAAAATAAACAAACCAAACATGAAAATGAAGAAATATAAGTTATATAATATTTACAAGAGTTCACGATCAATAATAATACTAAGGTATAGACTGAAATGACATTTTTGCTCACAATTTCTAAATACGTCTGTAAATTATTTGATAAAGTATTATTACAAGTGCGGTATTATCGAGTATTATTACATTTACTGCATCATTCAACTAAATAAATGGACTTAATTTGGAAATCATGGCGATTATTATTCTTACGCTAATCAAACAAAAATTTCAAACTAAAATAACACCGCTTGACATCGAAATAAACGATAGCGGAAATATGCGATGCACAACAATGGATGATACAGATGTAATGGAAAGGTTTATCGTTAGAACGCACTGTTTGGGAACAAAAACAGTACCAGATTTCATGAAAGGAAATCAAGAGAGAAATGAATTATTAATAGCATGGTTCATAAATATGGTTCACTCAATTGTTGTCACTAAGAATCTGCTAATAATTTTAGTTAATAAACCATGGATTATGATTTATTCGGCGGATTACACACTGATATTTGGCGATACACTTCTCAATTGTGCGCGAGTTTTGTTGATTTCATTATTCGCATTGTTTATGAATATTCAATACATTGTCTTTGATCAAAGAATTACGGCAACAGATTTCAATATTAGACTATTTTACTCTTCAGGGAAAGTTTTAAACACACACACGGTATTAAACGAGAAGTATATCAATAAAGTTAATCGATGGCGTAAAATGCTATTAGTTTTGGGGAAATTATTTCTTGTTTCGGTTACTTTATTTTACATATTAATGGATGGCTTTGTTTGGCTCATCTCCTATACTAATTCAACGATTAAGTATTCGGTTTGGATTTCAATATTTCTGTTTACATTGGAAATAATTTCGGTGTATTATTCGGCACGAACTGGTGTGGTCACACTATTCTTAGGGATCAATGCTTTGCTTATTATTAAATATAAATTTCATCAAATATACGATGAATTTATAGAATTGATTAAATCAACTTTAAACGGTACTAATAGTAAGTAAACTGTTTGCTAACAAGATTTTAAAAATAGCATTTAATTAGTCTTAATCAGAATTATCACTTTAATTACCTTTTATCTATTGCACTGCTTAATCCTGATTCATATTTAGGTTTTGTGTGTTGTTTAAAATTTTAAGTGTTGTATGAATGAAATTCCTATATTATAATTAAGTAGAGAAGATGAAAAATTATCAGTTTAGCTGATGCTCCTGACAGGGTTTTTTCAGTCAAATGTTGTGAAGCGCCAAAACATTGAAATAATTATGCGATCCTTAAAAAAGCCTAAACAACATAAGAAAATGTTGTTTTATTACAATAATAAGACTATTTTGGTTAATTTCTTATTTTAAATTTAGAATTTATTTCATGGCTAACAACTGATTTGATGCGACAACACATGAAGTACTCATTAGTAATCAA